>PVIW01016297.1:0-17072 GCA_004026585.1 Noctilio leporinus | reverse complement strand
TTTGCTGTATCCCATAGGTTTTGGGCTGTTGTGTGTTCATTGTCATTTGTTTCCAGGAACTTTTTGATTTCATCTTTGATCTCATTGTTGACCCCTTCATTGCTTAAAAGCATGTTATTCAGTCTCCATGAGTTAGAGAATTTTGGGGTTTTTCCCTTGAATTTGGTTTCTAGTTTCAAGCCATTGTGATCTGAGAAGAGACTTTGTATGATTACAATTTTCCTGTATTTGTGGAGGCTTGTCTTGTGACATAGCATGTGGTCTATTTTGGAGAATGATCCATGTGCATTTGAAAAGAATGTGTATTTTTTTGCTTCTTTGGGGTAAAAGACTCTGTATACATCAGTTAGGTCCATTTCCTGTAGAGTGTTGTTCAATGCCACAACATCTCTGGGGATTTTTTGTTTGGAAGATGTGTCCATTATTGATAGTGGGGTATTAAAATCCCCTACTATTAGTGTGTTGCTATCTATGTCTTTCTTAAAGTCTTCCAAGATTTTCCTTATATATTTTGGAGCTCCTATGTTGGGTGCGTATATGTTTATCAGAGTTATTTCTTCTTGATGGATTGTTCCCTTAAGTATTATGAAATGTCCATCTTTGTCCCTTTTTATGTCCTTCATTGTAAAATCTATTTTGTCTGAAATCAGTATTGCTACTCCAGCTTTTTTTTTCATGTCCATTTGCTTGATATATAGTTTTCCATCCCTTCACTTTCAATCTGTGTCAATCTTTTGTTCTGAGGTGGGTCTCTTGAAGACAGCATATATGTTGGTCATGTTGTCTTATCCATTCAGCTATCCTATGTCTTTTGATTGGTGCATTTCATCCATTTACATTTAAGGTTATTATTGATCAATACTTATTCATTGCCATTTTCTCCCTTTGTATCTGTATTCCTCTTTGGCTTTCTCTGTTTCTTCATTTTATTTGTTTCCTTATTTTTATAGCAGACCCTTTAGCATTTCTTGCAATGCTAGTTTGGTAGAGATTTATTCTTTTAGTCTTTTTTTGTCTGGGAAGCTCCTTATTTCTCCTCCTATTTTGAATGAGAGCCTTCCTGGGTAGAGTATTCTTGGTTGCAAGCCTTTGTTTACCAGGACTTGAAATACTTTTTGCCATTCCCTTCTGGCTTGAATTGTTTCTGTTGAATAATCATTGGATAGCCTTATTGGAGCCCCTTTGTATGTTATTTGTCTTTTCTCTCTTGATGATTTTAGGATTCTCTCTTTGTCTTTGAAATTCGCCATTTTAATAATAATGTGCCTTGGTGTTGGTCTGTTTGGGTTGATCCTCATTGGGACCCTCTGTGCTTCCTGAACTTGATTAATGTTTTCACTCATCATCTTAGGGAATTTTCTATCATGACTTTTTTAAACAGGTTTTTCATTCCTTGTTTCTCTTCTCCTTCTGGTATCCCTATGATAGGGATGTTGTTACGTTTCATGTTGTCCTGCAGCTCTCTTAACCCCTCTTCAGCCTTATTCAGTCTTTTTAAATTCTCTTGTACTGTCTTGGAGTATTTGTCTACATTATCCTCCAACTCGCTGATCCAGTCCTCTGCTTCCTCTAGCCTACTGTTGATTCCTTCTATTGTATTCTTCAATTCAGAACTTGTATTCTTCATTTCCTCCTGGCACTTATTGATAGTTTCCATGTCCTTTTTCATGCTGTTGTAGTTCTCAGTAAGTTCCTTGTAACTTCCCTGGAGTTCTTTGTAATTTCCCTGGAGTTCTTTGTAATTCCCTGTAGTTCTTTGTAATTCTCCTGTAGTTGTTTATAATTTTCTTTGATGTGGCTGACCTCACTGAGCTTCTCTATCATCATTCTTTTGAATTCCTTAGCTGGTAGTTCAGGTGCTTCTGTTTCATTTTGTGGTCTTTCTGGGGATTCTTCCTTTCCTTTTGGTGATGGACTGATTCCTTTTTTCCCCATTTTGAGTGCCTGTTCTTGCTTTTTATTTATTTATTTATTTATTTTTGTTCTTTCCTTGGGTTAACCTGCTTTGCTTCATTGACTTAGTTGAGCACCCTTCTGTGATAGGAGATTTGTAGAGTTCAATGTTGCTGTCTCCCAGATTTTCTCCGCTTGCTGTTCTTGGTGTGTCCTTTATTTGGGCTGTCTTGTTGTATTCTGGACCTGTGGGCTTTTAGCAGAAAAAACAAAAAAGCAAAAGACAAAAAACCAAACAAAAGAAAAGAAACAAAAAAATACAAAAGGAAAAAAGAAATAAAAATGATAATAATAATAAGAAATGGTTTAGATGGCTGCTCAGCCTTAATAGTCCCTGACTGGTCCAGATGGAGCCTGGACCTGAGGGCTTTCAGTAGAGAAAAAACTAAAAAAGAAAGAAAAAAAGGGAGAAAGTCACAAGACAAAGAGAAATCAATATTAATAAAGAAAGGGTTTAGGTGTCTGTTCACCCTTTATGATTTCTGATTGGTCCTGGTGGAGCCAGAACCTGTGGGCTCTACCAGGAAGAAAAGGAAAAATAAAAATAAAAATAAAAATAAAAAAAAAGAAAGAGAAAAAAAAAAAAAAAAAGAATGTGTTTAGGTGGCTGGGGAAGGGAGGAATACTTAGATTGAGGACTGGGAATGTGTTGTAGCCACAAAGTGAGTAGTCTTTAATTCAAGAGTAGAGGGAGGGTCTTGGGTATTTAGGTGGATTGAGGTTTGGGGAAATTAAGAATATGTGAAAAGTAACCTTTGAAAAGGATATGTTGGGGATTAATAGTTTATATAGCTCTCAGTATAACTCAGGTGCTTGAGATTAGCAGCAATCCCTTTCCTGAGGCTGCCTCTTTTTCTTGGTCAGGACTTTGCAGTCTATAGTCTAGCTGGTCTTGGCATAGCAGGGCCTCTGATTTTCACAGTCAGGGCTGATTCTGAGTGTCAGACCCCAGGTAGGCTGGACCTTCCGCAGCTTGGCTGGGTTTTAGGGCTGCAGGTATTCTGGAGCCCACAGGATGTCCCCTCCCACTCATTGTGGAGTATCCTGCCTGTGAAGAGCACCCCTGCAGGGCAGCCCGCAACCTCTCGGGTCCCTGTGACGACTGGCCCCACCCCCACAGTTCAGGGAGGAGGCCGCCCCTGTCTGTCAACATTGCCAGGGGTCCGCCTACACTGCCCCGCCCCCTGGGGTGAACACCAATTCTCAAGCCAACCAGCTGTCTGAGGAGTCCTTTTATGTGGCCTCTGTGATGAGCCCCTCACACACCACGTGGGTGGTGCAGCCTTTGTCTCGGGCAATGGGCGGGTCAGTTGCCCCCGCTACTAGTTCCCAGCTTGCCATTTGGAGTTTCTGAGGAGCCTGGGTGCCTGTATGGTTGCGCAGGGCTGGGCCTCCTCCCTTGCAGGGTCTTCTAGCTGCTGTTTTCCTGGTGGCCCAGCAGCACTGTTTTCAGTCCTCTTGCCTCCCCGGCTGGTGCACTTCCCCACTCCCCCGCTCCAGCTCCCTGCAGGACTCTTCTCCTCCGCCTCTAGCCCTGTGAGGAGCTTCCTCTCCCTGTTGCCAGAGCGAGTCTCTCACATAGTCCCTCCCCTGCAAGAGTTCAATTCCGTGTTCCCTACAGCATTTGCCCTCGCTGCCCACACTTCACTGTTCAGACTTCTAGTTGCCAGAGAGCCCGGAGCTGGCCTCAGTCAAACGTGCCCCTCTGGGCAGATCCGCCACTTCTCAGAGCCGAACTCAGCCAGCCAATCAGTCCATTGGGAATGCCTCACCTACTCTCCTGCTGGTCTCCTCTGCCTCTGGGCTGTGCTCCCCTGTGTCCAGATTCTGACCGCTCCAAATCTTAGGGTCCTGAAGACATCTCACACTCTCTATCTTGTCCTCTAGCTGCTCTGGTACTCGAGAACACCATCAGCACTGCTCTCTACTCTGTCGCCACCTTTCCTCTGCCAGACTTTTCTTGCTTGCTACTATGCCTGGAGAGATATAAGGTGTTAGAATAACAGAACTGTAGAAACAGTGAAGGTGATCTCATTGCATGGACACAAGCTCTTGTATCTTCTATTTCTTATGGGAAAAAAATAACGAAGATGAAAAGGGTCCTGGACTGAATTGGGAGTCCTGAGTTCTAGTTCAGCCTCAGCTATATTTTCCTGGGCAGCTATATTTGCCATCTGGGCTTCAATAAGATGGGCAGCCAAGGCTAGTGTTCCTCTACATGTTAAAGCCACAAAAAGCAGAATTGATCTAGTCAACTGGATCCTGGTATGTGGATGGGGGTCTCCTTTTTTCTGCTCCTCTCAGTTTCTGAGTTGGGCTTATGGCATTTCTGCAGAGCACAGTTGGAAAGCCTTGGGATTGGGCTACTAACTTTGACTTTCAGACCTCAGGTGTTGTCTATTTTTCTCTTGCAGCTAAGATTGCAAAGGCCAATTCCCTCAGAGACAGTCTAGAATCACTCACATAGGGTCCAGTCCCATGCATGTGGGTGGCATGGAGGCATTTTCTGTACACACTCAAGTAGGAAAAT
Source organism: Noctilio leporinus (assembly GCA_004026585.1). NCBI lineage: Eukaryota > Metazoa > Chordata > Mammalia > Chiroptera > Noctilionidae > Noctilio > Noctilio leporinus. The sequence goes on along the minus strand of PVIW01016297.1, from coordinate 12,589 downwards.
CATCTTTTTATATTATTTTTCTAACTTGAACTAAATCAGGTGATGTGAGATGTATGCTGTCAAACATGGCTGGAGTTCCCTGCTCGCATGTGAGATACCTGTGAGCATCAAAGCCTCTCTAAGGCCAGAGCACCTGCTCTTCTCAGCCATCTTCACAGGTCTCACAGATCTTCAGTTCCACCACCCAGGTTTAGAGATGCCCATTGGGGGCCTCACAGTCAATACCTTCCTTAAGACAGCATCTATTGAGAGTCTTGACTCTGCTGAAATATTGCAGCCAAATGGAGTGTGGGTCTTTCCTCTGTGGAAGCCCCCAAACTCCTGGGGGAAAGCTAACCCATATTCTCCTCCTCAATCACCAATTGAGAACATGTCAAAGAGGCAAGAGGAATATCATACCTAACACACATCCATCATGAAAAGGTTACCAAAAAAAGCAAAGAAAAAATAATTTTAAGAAAAATGAAATTAAACAAAGGACTAAATGGTGCTTGGATTACACCTGTGCTATTACTTATGCAAAGAGCATATTTCTTCTCTGGACATCCTCTGAGTCTCCTGATGGTCCTAGGCACAAATACTGTGCTTAGGAATCACATAATTCAGTTTCTTGCTGGATGAAAGCCACACTTTTATCTCAGAAAGTGCATTAGCAAAGTATCTCATCAAAACCTACAATTCCACAGCAGGCATCTGTCAAGATAAAAGTATGTTTTCCCCACAATATTTTTGTGACTTTTCCAAATAGCCACCCTTTAACCATGGATTATGGTTTTAGTTCAGAAGCTTGTTCCTTCTAATCCTCAGTGTCCCATGAAGTAGCTCTCTGTTAGCATACAGATAATCATTTTTCTTTTCAATTTTATGATGTCTGTAGGTCACCTTTGATCAACCAAGGTCTAAGACTAAACTCCAGCTATTCCTGGGGATCTGGTGTCATTCTTTGAACATATTTTGAATGCCTATATTTAAAATTGGCTTTGGAAAAAGGCACAATAAATAATGCAAGCTGAGACTCAGTCTGAATGTATTTACCTGAGCAGTGAAATATCTAAATGCCATCTTGCTAAACTGCTGGTGTACATGGATGACATTTTTATTCGTATCTATACAGAAATTTAAGAACCTTGACTACTTTAAATTGATTGCTCACTTGAGCCTACAAGAGTGAAGACACCTGTGAGCTTCTGACAGTGTCCCTGTAGATGTATTAAAGCAACACAGCTAAGCGTGTCTTTTCACAGAGTCCAACTGCTGAGGGTGACAGATGAATTGGTGAGAGGAAATTTTTGCATAATGTGGAATTCTCAGAAGCAACCAAGTGACTTGGCTCATTACTGTTGGAGCTGTGACTGGTTCAAAATTAGTCTTAATTATTGACTTCTTTAATATAACTGAGTGTAATAAAAGAAGCATAATGAATTTAATGTATAATTATGCAGTCAGAGATTGTTAGACCTAAAAATGACTCAGATCATCTTGGGGTACTGGCAATTTACAAGCTTTTGTTTCCTCCAGGATGCCTGAGGGCCACCACCATTTCTTTTGATGGCAGTGCTCTTGAAGGCAGTGATTCTTATGGTTGAAGGGTAAGATATGGAGAAGAGGTTGCATAAGGGTAATAAAATCTTCAGTGTTGTGTTGAGTCAGAAAATTCCTTTTTTGAGAGAAACTCAATTTAAAACAATTTAGTCAGAATAAATTCATTGCTTATTTTATTTATTCATGTTTCTCAGTATAGAAACAAGCAAGAAGCCAGTGACTCCCTCTTTGATAATTCCATCTTTAACTCTTTCCCTGAATTCCAAACTCATAGTGGATGTCTAATGGGCATCTCCAAGTTATTTAGGCTGGAGCTTTTGGTCAAGATGATGGAGTAGATAAATGTGGTACTTGCATCCTCCCTTGACCACATCAAAAGTACAACTAAACTACAGAGCAGCCATTATTCAGAACTTCCTGAAATCTAGCTGAACAGAAGTCCTAAAACTAAGACTATAAAGAAGCTACATGGAGACTAGCAGGAGGGGCAGAGACATGAAATGAACTGGTTTGATACCTGTATATGGTTGTTAAGAATTGGGAGGGATAGCTCAGCTGTGAAGTCCTTCCTTGAGGAGTGAAGGGTCCTACACCAGGACCCTCAGCCCAGGGTTTCAGGGCTGAGAAGAAAAGTCATTGTAACTTCTGGCTGTGAAAAGCAGCTCAGATGTTGGCTGAGAGAGACAAAAATGCTTCTGGAGACCCAGGTGTTCCTCCTAAAGGGCCCATGCACAGAATTTCTTGAACTTATTCTCTCTGACCCCAGCACTGGGGTATCAGTTTAAAAGGCACCAGAGACATACAAGGGAGAAACTGAACTGTTTGGCATTGGGGAAGAGCCAGGAGGGCAGCTTTCTCCCAGACAGAAGTGTTGACAGAGGCCATTGTTCCTTTGATAACCCTCCCTGCCCAAGACTTGGTAGGCAAGGCCATATCCGAGTCTCCGTGGCTATCATTGTTCACCCTGGTGATTCCATGAGACCTTTTTGCACCCAACTTTCAGGTCCACCGAAGATATTTCCAGTGGATTTTCCATACACATGACCTGTCTTGGCTCATGCTTCAAACTTCCTAAAATCTCTCAAAGATTCAAGAACTTCCAACAAGCAGCATCTGGCCTTAGCATATCCTGTGGAGTGCTGCAGAACATGCTGGAGAACCACCCAACCACCTTCACAAGTGATACACTCAAGCAGTGGACTCATTGAATATGAGAGCCATGCTGAAGTGAATCTTGCTCTGTGGTGTCAGTTCTTGCACAGGAGCTCCTTCACTGTGTTCATGGCCAGTCCTCATAGTTGGTTAGTCTGGAGTAAAATCTCTCCCATTGACATGGTAACAGAAATTGAAGCTCAACTACAACAAGAGGGTGCACAGAGCTCACAAAAAAGACACATCTGGAACACTCAGCTTGGGTAACAGGGAGGCTATGCCATTGTGCCCTACAAAACACCTACTACATAAAGCCACTCTACCAAAACTTGGAGATGTAAAAAGTCTACCTAATATATATATATAAAAAACACAGGGAAACAGCTAAAATAAGATGACAAAAAACATGCTCCAATTAAACAATAGAACAAAAGTATATAAAAAGAATTAAACAAAGTGGAGACAAGTAATCTACCATATGTAGATTTGAAAACAATGGTTATAAGAATGCTTAATGAATGTAGTGAAAGAATAGATGAACTTAGTGAGAAATTCAACAAAGAGATTGAAAACATAAAAACATTAAAGAAAGAACCAGAAAAAAATGAAGACTACAATCGTTGAAATGAAAAATAATTACAGGGAATCAACACTAGAGTAGATGGGAAAGAGGATCAAATGAGAGATTTGAAAGATAAGGAAGAAGACCAGAAAAAAGATGGCAACAGAGTAGACATCAGTGCTGATGGCGTTCTTGAGTACCAGTGCAGCTGGAGGATAGGATAGGAAGCACAAGATATCTGCAGGTCCCTAAGAATTGGAGCCGTAAGCATCTGGACTCAGGGGAGCACAGCCCAGAAGCAGCAGGGACCTACAGGAGAGCAGGTGAGACAGCTCTAAACCGGTCAGCAGGCTGAGCGAGGTTGGCTCTGGGCAGTGGCAGCTCTACCCAGAGGGGCATCTCTAACTGAAGACAGCTCCAGGCTCTCTGGTGACTAGAAATCTGAGTAGTGAAGTGTGGACAATGAGTGCAAACGCCAGAGGGAATGAGGAATTGAACTTCTGAAGGGGAGGAACTGTGTGAGAGCCTCACTCAGGGGACTGAGAGAGAGGAAGCTCTTCACTGGGCCAGAGGTGGAGGAGGAGAGACCTGTTGGGAGCAGGAGTCGGGGAGCAGGGAAGTGTACTGGCTGTGGTCACAAGAGGGCTGAAAACTGTGCCACTGCACCACCAGGAAGAGGGCAGCTTGGAGACCCAGCTTGTGGGGAGGCCCAATGCTGTGCACCCACACCAGCACTCAGGCACCCACAAAAACTTGAAGTCCTGCCTCTCCACCACTGGGGAGAGGGTGGCTCAGAGCCCTGGCGAGGTGGGAGGTGCAACCTCACCATCATTTAGGCTCCCACAAAGACTTGAAGTCCTGCCATTGGGCCACCAGGGAGAGGGCAGCTTGGAACCCTGGTGAGGGGGAGGTGGAGGTGGAGGTGGAGGTGGAGGTTGAGGGCCCAGGCCCATGCACCCACACTGGCCGCAGGCTTCCACAAAATCTCGAAACTGCAAGCCAGGAACTTGAGCTGGTGCAACTGGCACACCCATTGCAGGCAACAAAGGCCTCCTCAAGGGGCTAGAGGGGGAGGAGTAGTGTTAGCTAGCATAATTCGCTCAGACCCATCACAGAAGCAGTGGTGACAAACTCCTCAAAGAGCTAGACTGCTTGGAGGGTTAGCCTTAGCCCTGGGGGAGCCAGGTGCTGTTAGGGAGCCAGGGGCTACCTCCTCCGGGAGCTGCAGGGTAGGGCCAGCAATCATAGGAGCCAGGGAGGTTACAGGCTACCCTGCATTGGAGCCAGGTCCCCATCACAGCAGAAACCTCCTCCAGGAGCTGGAGGGAGAGGAACAGCCATAGACACCATAGAAGCACCCTGCAGGTCTTCACACAAAACCAGTGAGAGAAGGGAGTGCCCCAAAACACCAGCAGCACAGAAACCCAGCTAGGCTACTGGAGGCTCAGCCTACCTGCGGGCTACCACTCAGAATCAGCCCTGACTGTGACAGCCATAGGCCCTGACACTCCAAGACCACACAGCTAAACTGTAGACTGCAGAGACCTGACCAAGAAAAAGAGGCAGACTCAGGAAATGGATTACTGCTAATCTCAAGCATCTGAGTTACACCAAGAGCTACATGAACTATTAATCTCTAACATACCATTTTCAAAAGTTACTTCCAACCCTCACAATTAGTGTATTTTAAGTAAATACTATTTATACCATAGTGTATCCCAACTCATATATTATTACTCCTCCCCTATTTCAATCCACCTAAATACCCAAGACCCTCCACCTACTCTTGATTTAAAGTCTACTCACTCTCCTGCTACAACTCATTCTCAGTCCTCAATCTAAGTAGTCTTCCCCTCCCCAGCCACTAAACCCTTTCTTTCATTTTTTGTTTTGTTTTGTTTTTCTGCTAAAAGCACACCAGTCCTCACTCCACCTGGACCAATATAAGATCATTAAGGGTGAACAGGGAGGTAGACGTGGCAACTATATATATAGGCTTATACTGTTCACTCGTACTTGAGGCTTTCTGATTCTCCCTCTCCTCATTTCTATAGAATAGATAAGTTGGTTTTCTCTCTCATATCCCTGCTATCTTTGCTACTCCTCAGCACCCTTCAAAATTATCTATACTTTAGTCAACTTAATCATTTTCCCCCTCATACAACAGTCTTAATATATCTACATCCCTATTAAAACTGGCTCAGCAGCGTAGATTCCAAGACAGTCTGATCAAATTAAAGAAAACATGTCAAATAAGTTGGAAACTACAGGCCACAGAGAAAATGTTGTAATAGGAATCTTGCTGGAAAGAGCCTGTCCAATCAGTTTAGGAAGAAGGTATGTGCCAGGATAAAATGATTTATGTGGAAATTTTGAAAACCTGATCCACACCCTATTGAAATGAGTGGATCATGGGAATAATATGTGGTTATTGTATCCAAAGTCAAAGGGTTTGGTTTGCTATTCTCAATAGGATATCAAGCAGGTAGTGAAGGAGATGGGAATATTCCTCCCAGAAAAAGCAACATAAAGGCCAAAATTCCTCATAAAAGTGGAATGTGCTTAGAAATAAGTAAGCTTGATACCTAGTTTATAGGCAGTTGTATGTAATGGAAAGAGGACGCGTTTGGGGGGCCCACTAAATGGATTTAAATCCTGATGTAGCCAAAATCAAGTTATATGACCCTGAGTAGGTTATTTAACCTCTTGGGCATCTCAGTTTTCTCATTTGTAAAATTGGCATACTATTTCCCAGTGTGTCAGGTTATTCTGGGTTGATTAAGTGATGACATGTATATAAAGTGCCTTGGCAGTATCAGGATATAAGGTGCTCAATAAAACCTGATTTTTCTGACATATGAAAAAAAAAAAAACAAAAACAAAACTGGCTCAGTTGCAGCTGAGGGTGTGATTAAAAGCAGGGTTTACCTTGGAGGGTATGGGTATATAGTTACATTCATAGGCAGTTGAAAGGGGTTTAAAAGAGAAAGATATCTCTGAAGGTGAGGTTATTTTGCCTGGACTGGTGGTTCTGTTTTAGAAGCAGCTCAAAAACAGTGTATGAGAAGGGTAGAAGGAGTGCCTCTCAATCAGCCAACTGAAGGGAAAGGAGCAACATACACAACCAATCCAAAATACAACCAGATAGCCCAAGTTAATGACATTAAGGTCACCCCAAGAGCAACAAGTGGAGAAAATCTAGGAGACTGCAATACTGAACTCTACAAATCTCCAAACATAGAAGGGTGCTCCACAAAGGCAGGGAAGCAAAGCAGATTAACCCAAGAAAGAAACAAGAAACAACAGACACCCAAATGTGGAAAAAAAGAATCAGTCCATCACCAAAAGGAAAGGAAGAACCCCCAGGAAGATCACTAAATAAAACAGAGGCAAAGAAACTATCAGATATGGAATTCAAAAGAATGATGATAGAGAAGCTCAATGAGCTCAGCCAGCTCAAAGAAAACTAAAAACAATTCCAGGGGAACACAAAGAACTCCAGGGAAGTTAAAAGGAACTTACTGAGAGTTACACCAGTATCAAAAAGGACTTAGAAACTATCAGTAAGAGCCAGGAGGACATGAAGAATACAATTTCTGAATTGAAGAATACAGAAGAAGGAATAAAAGTAGTCTAGAGGAAGCAGAGGACCAGATCAGCCAGTTGGAGGACAATGTAAACAAATATTCCAAGACAGTACCAGAGAATGAAAAAAGGCTGAACAAGAATGAAGAGGTTTTAAGAGAGCTGCAGGACAACATGAAACACAATAACATCCATATCATAGGGATACCAGGAGAAGAGAAACAAGAAATGGAAAACCTGTTCAAAATAGCAATGATAGAAAATTTCCCTAATGTGATGTGTGAAAACAATACTCAAATTCAGAAAGCACAGAAGGTCCCAGTGAAGATCAACCCAAACAGACCAACTCCAAGACACATTATAATTAAAATGGCAAATTTCAAAGAAAAAGAGAAAATACTAAAAGCATCAAGAGAGAAAAAGCAAATGACATATAAAGGGTCTCTGATAAGACTATCAAATGATTATTCAACAGAAACAATTCAAGCCAGAAGGGAATGGCAAAAAATATTCCAAGTAATGGAAAACAAAGGCCTGCAACCAATAATACTCTACCCATCAAGGCTCTCATTCAAAATGGAAGGATAAATAAGGTGTTTCCCAGACAAAAGAAGACTAAAAGAATACATCTCTACCAAACCAGCATTACAAGAAATGCTAAAGGGTCTGCTTTAAAAAAAAAAATGAAGAAACAGAGAGAGCCAAAGAGGAACACAGGTACAAGGTGGGAAAATGGCAATAAATAAGTACTAATCAATAATAAACTTAAATGTAAAGGGAATAATTGTACCATTCAAAAGATTTAGGGTACCTGAGTGGATATAAAAACATGACCCACCACAGAACAAAATATCGACACAGATTGAAAGTGAAGGGATGGAAATATATATATCAAGCAAATGGACATGAAAAAGAAGCTGGAGTAGCAATACTTATTTCAGAAACAATAGATTTTACGATGAAGGCCACAAACAGAGGTAAAGAAGGACATTTCATAATACTTAAGGGAACAATACATCGAGAAGAAATATCTGTGGTAAATATATATGCGACCAACGTAGGAGCTTTGAAATATATAAGGAAAATCTTGGAGGACTTCAAGAAGGATATAGACAGCAACACACTAATAGTAGGGGATTTTAATGCCCAACTATCAACAATGGACAGATCTTCCACACAAAAAATCACTAAAAATGTTGGGGCATTGAACAACACTCTAGAGGAAATGGACCCAACTGATGTATACAGAGCCTTTCATCCCAAAGAAACAAAATACACATTCTTTTCAAATGCACATGGAACATTCTCAAAGATAGACCACATGGTTGGTCACAAGACAAGCCTCCACAAATACAGGAAAATTAAAGTCATATCAAGCATCTTCTCAGATCATAATGGCTTGAAACTAGAAAGCAATCTCAAGGGATAAAACCAAAAACACTCTAACTCATGCAGACTGAGTAACATGCTTTTAAGTAATGAATGGGTTAACAGTGAGATCAAAGATGAAGTCACAAAGTTTCTGGAAACAAATAACAATGAACACACAACAGTCTGAAACCAATGGGACACAGCAAAGGCAGTCCTCAAGAGAAATTCATAGTAATATAGGCCTACCTAAAAAGGTCACAAGAAGTTTATACAAACAACAACTATAAAGCTGCAAGTACTAGAGGAGAAACAACAAACAAAGCTCAGAGCAAGTAGAAAGAAGGAAATCTTCAAGATCAGAGCAGAACTAAATAACTTAGAGACTGAAACTAAAATTTGAAAAATCAACAAGTCCAGGAACTGGTTCTTAGAAAAATAAACAAAATTGACAAGCCTTTATCCAGACTCATCAAGAAAAAGAGAGAACTCAAATAAACAAAATCAGAAATGACAGAGGAGAAATCACAACTGATACTTCAGAAATAAAAAAGATTGTAAGAAATTATTACAAACAACTATATGACAAGAAATATGACAACCTGGGTGAAATGGACACATTTCTGGAAATGTATAATCTACTAAAATGGAATCCAGAAGAAGCAGAAAGCCTGAATAAGCCAATAACAACTAGTGAAATTGAAGGAGTAATCCAAAATCTCCCAAAGCACAAGAGCCCTGGACCAGAGGGCTACACAGGTAAATTTTACCAAACATTTAAAGAACAACTAACTTCTATCCTTCTCATCCTATACCAAAAAAATATAAGAAGAGGGAAGACTCCCAAACTCTTTCTATGAGGCCAATATTATTCTAATCCCAAAACCAGGTCAAGACATAACTAAGAAAGAGAACTATAGGCCCATATCTCTGATGAACATAGATGCTAAGATTCTCAACAAAATATTGGCCAACCAGATTCAGCAGTACATTGCAAAGATCATACACCATGATCAAGTGGGCTTCATCCCAGGGATGCAAGGATAATACAACATTAGTAAATCAATCAATGTAATACATCACATCAACAAATTGAAAGACCAAAACCATATGATCATATCAATAGATGCTGAAAAAGCATTTGATAAAGAGCAGCAACCATTTATGATTAAAAACCTCAGCAAAATGGGAATAGAGGGAGCATACCTCAACATCATAAAGGCCATCTATGAGAAACCTGAAGCCAACATTATACTCAGCAGGCAAAGACTAAAACTTTCCCCCTAAGATTAGGAATGAGACAAGGCTGTCCAATTTCTTTACTTCTGTTCAACATCATCTTGGAAGTTCTAGCCATAGCCATCAGAAAAGAAAAAGGAATCAAATGTATCCAAATTGGAAAGGAGGAAGTCAAACTGTCATTATTTGCAGATTATATGATAGTGTAAATACAGAACCCAATAGGCTCCACCAAAAACTTATTTGACCTAATAAGCAAACTTAGCAAAAGAACTGGGTATAAAGTCAATATCCAGAAATCAAAAGCATTTTTGTATACTAATAATGAAACATCAGAAATAGAAGCTAGAAAACAAATCCCATTTACCATAGCAACAAGAAAATAAAGTACTTAGGAATAAACTTAACCAAAGCGTAAAACACCTGTACTCAGAAAACTACAGAACATTGAAGAAATAAATGAAGGAAGATAGAAATAAATGGAAGCATATACCTTGTTCATGGATGGGAAATAACATCATTAAAATGTCCATACTACCCAAATTAATCTATAGATTCAGTGCAATCCCAAGTAAAATACCAATAACGGACTTCACAGAAATAGAAAAAGTACTTCAAAAATTTATATGGAGCCAAAGATGCCCACAACTAGCCACAGCAATCTTGAGAAAGAAGAACAAGGTAGAAGGAATCACAATACTGGACATAAAACTATACTACAAGGATACTGTCATCAAAACTGTCTGGTACTGGTATAAGAACAGACATATAGATCAATGGAACAGAATACAGAGCCCAGAAGTAAACCCAGGACTCTGTGGTCAAGTAATATTCGACAAAGTTGGAAGGAACATAAAATGAAGTAAAAATAGTCTCTTCAACAAGTGGTGTTGGGAGAACTGCACAGCAACATGCAAAAAGATAAAACAAGACCACCAACTTACACCATATACCAGAATAAACTCAAGATGGATAAAGGATTTAAACATAAGCATTAGTACCATAAAGGTCCTGCAGAAAAATATAAGCAGTAAAATTTTAGATATCCTATGCCAAAATATGTTTAGTGATACTTCACCCCAGGGCAAAGGAAATAAAAGAACAAATCAATAAATCAGACTATATCAAATTGAAAAGTTTCTGTTCAGCTAAAGAAAATATCAGCAGAATTCAAAGGGAACCAACTGTATGGGAAAACATAATTGCCAATGATACCTCAGACAAGGGTTTGAAATCCAAAATACATAAAGAACTAATGCGACTCAACACCAGGGAAACAGACAGCCCAATTAAGAAATGGGCAAAGGACCTGAACAGACAACTCACTGAGGAAGACATACAAAGGACCCAGAGGCATATGAAAGAATGCTCAACATCCCTAGCCATCAGAGAGATGCAAATTAAAACCACAGTATGATACCACACAAACCTGTCAGAATGGCAATCATCAGCAAATCAACAAACAACAAGTGTTGTCGAGGATGTGGGGCAAAGCAAACCCTGGCGCACTGTTGGTGGGAATGAAGGCTGGTGCAGACACTATGGAAAACAGTATGGAGTTTCTTTAGAAAACTGAAAATGGAACTGCCTTTTGATCCAGCAATTCCACTACTAGGACTATACCCGAAGTATCCTGAAACACTAATTCATAAGAACCTATGTACACCTATTTCATAGCAGCACTATTTACAATAGCTAAGTGATGGAAACAGCCTAAGTGCCAATGAGTGGATGATTGGATCAAAAAACTTTGGTACATTTACACAATGGAATACTATACTGAAGAAAGAAAGAAGGAACTCTTACTCATTGCAACAACATGGATGGAACTGGAGAGTATTATGCTTAGTGAAATAAGCCAGTCAGTGAAGGACAAATATCATATGATCTCACCCATTACAGGACAATAATAAACAAAACAAACAATAAGCAAAACAGAACCAGGTATATGAATACAGTGAATAAGCCGTCAGTGGTCAGGGGGAAGGAGAATAGGGAGAGGGGGCAGAAACAGGTAAATACAGGGAGCAGTTTAGATAAGAACCTAGTATGGAAAAACCATGGACATGGACAGCAAGTGGGATTGACTTTGTGGGTGAGTGGGTGGGTGGGAAAGGGGACAGAGAGGAGCAAAAAGGGGATGGATGTAATACAACAACAATAAAATTAAAAAAAAGAAAAAAATATGAATAAAAAATGGCAATAATACTTATCTATCAACAATTATGTTAAATGCAAATGGTTTAAATGCTCCAATCAAAAGACAGATGGTCCTGGCTGGTAGCACAGTGGATAAGGTGCTGGCCTGCGAACCCAATGGTCACAGGTTGGATTCCCCTGACAGGGCACATAACAAGGTTTCAGACCAGGTCTCCAGTCAGGTCTGTGGCTGGTGGCAGGTGAAAAGCAACCATACATTGATGTCTCTCTCCCTCTCTGCCTCTCTCCCTTCACCTCTCTCTGGAAATACTGAAATAAAAAAACTCTTAAAAAAAAGTTTGAAAAAGACATATGGAGGCTGTATAAATAACAAAAAAGGATCTTTGCATGCACTGTCTATAAGAGACTTCAGATCAAAAGACACACACTGACTGAAAGTAAAGTGATGAAAAAAATATTTCATGGAAATGGAAATTTAAAAAGCTGTGGTGACAATACTTATACCAGACACAATAGACTTTAAACAAAGTCTATAACAAGAGACAAAGAAGGACATAGCAATTCCACTTCTGGGTATTTAGCTGAAGAAATCCAAAACACTAAATTGAAAAGACATGTACATCTACATGTTTATTGCAGCATTGCTTACAGTAGCAAAGATTGGGAGCAACCTATGTTTTCATCAATGGATAAATGGGTAAAGAAGTGGTGCATATATACAATGGGCTATATGACTCAGCCATAAAAAAATGAACTCTGGCAGAAAGAAAGAAGGAACTTGTACCCTTTGCAACAACATGGATGGAACTGGAGAGTAGTATGCTTAGTGAAATAAGCCAGTCAGTGAAGGACAGATATCATATGATCTCACCCATTACGGGACAATAATGAGCAAAACTAACAACAAGCAAAACAGAACCAAGTGTACGAATACAAGGAATAGGCCTGCAGTGGTCAGGGGGAAAGGGGTTGGGGGGAGGG
>PVIW01016296.1:0-17056 GCA_004026585.1 Noctilio leporinus | reverse complement strand
TCCAAGACAATGTTGAATAGAAGTGGAGAAAGTGGGCAGCCTTGTCTCGTTCCTGATCTTAGGGGGAAAGCTTTCAGTTTTTGTCCATTAAGTATGATGTTGGCTTCAGGTTTCTCATAGATGGCCTTTATGATGTTGAGGTATGCTCCCTCTATTCCCATTTTGCTGAGGGTTTTTATCATAAATGGTTGCTGCACTTGAAGAAAACTTTTTATTGCTGGGGGATGTTTGCCAAACACAGAATCTCACAATATGTATAAAGGAAAAACAAAAACAAAAAATGCAAAAGTGCATCAGATGGTTTCATCACTTTTAAAAGTTCCCTTTATTTCTTTAACCCTGGGTCTAACTTTCCATTGTTAGGACGGATGGTCTAACCCACTGGTGAGCCCCGGTTTGTGACCATGGCCTAATTCTGGTTCCCTATCCACACCCCTGCCTGGTGAAGCCTTCTAAGGAGTTGGAGGACCCCTTCCCACATACCTCATCACCATAAATGGTGCCTCCCCACTGCCCTCATGGCTGTGGGTACCTGTATCCAGAGCCTACACTGTGTTAGCCTCAAAGTTTTGTTTATCTTCACCTTTCCAACAAGCTCTGGCACAGGTCTTATTGCCCCTCACTACACGTAAGTAAATATGATTTGGGAAGATTAAGTGCCTAGTCTAGGGTAACACAGGGGTGGAGCAGGGCCCAATACTGGGCTGGCTGACCCCAATACCCTGGTCTCCTCCACCCAGAGGCAGAAATGGAAAAATGACCCTCTTCTTCCTTCTCTCTCAAACTCATAGTCTCAGGAGCTAGAATCTTCTAGTTCCTGCCCAATGCCATTCAGAAAAGAATAAGGAATCAATGTGAATTAATGAATTACTGAGCTATAAATAACTGATATTTATACTGTACCCTTTCTCCCCTTAAGTAGGTATATTTGAAGCTTAGCTAAGCCCCTGTGTCTGGCTTATGCCTAAGGAACAACACATCACTGTGCCCCAAATACTGAAGTTCTGCCTAAACCATGGGTTTCATATATATTTCACATAAAATTGTATGTGAATTTTATATAAAATGTAAGAGTTCCATGTTGGGCGTCACATGCTGCAATTTAGCATGTTAGCTCAAGGAGGCTTTGTTTGATTTTTATTTGGGGCACAGATGACTCTTCCTTAATCCTCCAGCATCACTCGGTAGGATGCTTGGCTCACGAACTTGCTTCTGAACCATTTTGGGGGGGAGGTGCAGGCCTGCTGCAGAGGTCAAGGATATATTATCTTTAAATTTGAGGCAATCATGTTGCTTTGTTTGTTTCTGTATGTCCATGGGGTCTTAAACATCAGAGAGGCTCAAGCAGCCCTTGATTAATAACCTTTAATGATTGGGCTCATTTGCTTGTTCATTCAACACACAGTCAAAGAATACCTACAATATGTTGGACATTCTGCTATATGCTGGGGCTACAGAAGTGAGGAGGTAGATGTAATTCCTGCTGTGATGGAGATAAGAGCATGAAAGCAGACTCGGCACTACAATATCATGTGTGCTATGACAGGTGTGAGATAGTCAAGAATTCATGTTCCATGGACTTTGAAACTCAAGAAAGGGAATCAGATTGGGTTTGTGGAATTGGGACTGAGCAATATCTTAGGGATCTTTGGAACCTTGAAATAGAAGAGAGCTCTTGGGGTGGATATGTGAGGAAAGCAAAGACTGATCCTGGGACTTCACAGTTTCTTCTCCAGAATGATCTCTGTCTCCAAGTATGAATCAAGTCATCATTTTCTACACACTGCAGACATCTGGATAACATTACCCAGAGGAGGCTAACACACAACAGGCTTGTGTGTTTGAGGTGATTATTAACCCTTATCTCAAGAAATCTGAACTGAGACTCCCTTATGGCAAATGTACCTCTCTCCTGGCTGAATATGGCGGTGCCCACAAGGAAATAGCTACCCTGGGGCTGCTTCACCCCTGTGGCTTGGCCATGTACTTCATGTACTTCATATACTTCATTCAAATGTTTTCCATCTTGGTTGATTTTGAAATAAATGTATTCCTCATGCTGGAGAAGTCATACGCTTGATGCTATTAGAAATCTGAACACTTGAAAGTATGTTGAACATTAGAAGATGCAGATGGAACAGCTGGTATTGGAATAGTTTGTTATTAGGTTTAAACTAATAAGGTGGTTTTGTTGATAAGTAGCAACACTAGATTCCAGGCACTTGATTTAGCAAAGGATTTGCTGCTGTATAGGAAATAGCCCGACATGGCAGATTTTGCCTGTTTTTTTCTCTCTCCGTCCAACTTGGTCTGTTTTCCATTCCTGCCTATCACACCTATATATCTTGAATTCAAAACAGAAGTGAGGCCCTGGCTGGTGGCATGGTGGATAAGGCACCAGCCTGCAAACCCAAAAGTTGCTCGTTTGATTCCTAGCCAGGGCACATAACCAGGTTGCAAGCCAGGTCTCCAGCCAGCTCTGTAGCTGGAGGCAGGTGAAAGGCAACCATACATTAATGTCTCTCTTCCTCTCTGCCTCTCTCTCTTCTCCTCTCTCTAAAAATAATAAATAAAATCTTTTTTTAAAAAAAGAAGTGGTATAAAATTGAGACATACAGATAAAATGCAATTCATGTTTTAAGTTGACATTTTTCTAGTATACTTAGAAAAATAAGACATTATCTGTAAAATGCTTAGAATACATAGATTAGTAATACACAAAAAGTAAATAATTTATTTGTTTGATAAATGTTTACTTGGACAGCTACTAAGTATTAGAAACTATTATAGGTACTGAAGATAAAATAGCAATCAAAGCTGACAGGTTCTCTGCTTTCTTTTCTTTCTTTTTTTTAAAGATTTTATTTACTATTTTTAGAGAGGGGCAAGTAGAGAGAGACATGAATGTATGGTTGCCTTTCACCTGCCTCCAGCCAAGCACCTGACTGGAGACCTAGCCCACAACCCAGTTATGTGCCCTAGCTGGGGAATTGAACCAGTGGCCCCTGGATGCGCAGGCCGGCGCCCTATCCACTGTGCCACTAGCCACAGCTCTCTGCTTTCTTGTACGTTAATGGTAAGTGATAAGAAAGGGAGAGAGGAGGAACTGTCAGTGGAATGGTTATTAATATGGTGGATATGATGGACAGGGAAGGACCCACAGAGAAAGTGATATTTTTTTTAAGATTTTATTTACTTATTTTTAGAGAAAAGGGAAGGAAAGAAAGGGAGAGAAGAAAGGGAGAGAAACATCAATGTGTGATTACTTCTCGCACACCCCCAACTGGGGACCTGGTCCACAACCCAGGCATGTGTCCTGACTAGGGATCGAACCTATGACCCTTTGGTTATCAGTCTACACTCAATCCACTGAGCCATACCAGCCAAGGCAAGAAGGTGACTTTTAAGAAAGACACTCAATAAGTAAGAGAAGGAGGCATGAGGACAATTGAGGGAAGAATATTCTGGGCAGAGAAAAAGGCAGGTGCAAAGACCTTGAGGCAGGAACACACCTTATTTGTTGGAGACACAATAAGAAACTCAGTATAGAAGAGTAGAGGGAGAGAAAGAAGAGAGTAAGGGGGAGATGGTGACATAGAGGAACACTGAATGGGTTGGGGGTGGGGCCATGTTGGTCTTTCTATATTAAATGCCAAGCTTGACTTTCAATCTCATTTCTGAGTGAGTTTGGAGCCAGTGGAGAAATTGAAGCCCAAGAACAACTTGACTTGAGCTAATTCAGATTTTACCAGGAGCCCCCAGCTGCTGTGCTGAGGAGGGATTGTAGGAAAAGGAGTGTAAAGACAGGCAGATGAGCCAAGAGACTGCCAAAGAAAAACTCTACAAATGGCATTTGTTTTTTAAGTATATTTTATTAATTATGCTATTACAGTTGTCTCAAATTCTTTTCCCTTTACTCCCCTCCACCCAAGACCCCCATCCTCTCCCATAATCCCATCCCCCTTAGTTCATATCCATGTGTTGTACATATAAGTTCCCTGGCTTTATCCCTTCCTCTGTTAGTCTTAACTTCTCCCTGTCTATCTTGTACCCACCAATTATGTTTCCTAATTCCTGCACCATTTCCCTATTTCACCCTCTTCCCCCTTAAGCTGATAACCCTTCCAATGATCCCCACACCTATGATTCTGATCCTATTCTGGTTGTTTGCTTAGTTTGTTTTTGTTTTTGTTTTTTAGGTTCTGTTGTTATAGTTGTGAGTTTTTTTTTTTCTTTTAAATATTTTAACATGTAGTTACCTTTAAAAAACACCTATTTAGACTGAATATTTTTTATATTTATTTTTTTTTAATTTAATTTTATTGTTGTTGTATTACATCCATCCCCTTTTTACTCCCCTCTGTCCCCTTCCCCACCCACCCACTCCCTCACAAAGTCAATCCCACTTGTTGTCCATATCCATGGTTCTTCCATACTAGTTCCTTGACTAAACTGCTCCCCTTTTTTGCCTCCTCTCCCCCATCCCTCTTCCCCCTTGCCCACTGAAGATCTATTCATTGTATTCATGTATCTAGATCTCTTTTTCTTGTTTCTTTATTTTGTTCATTATTGTCCTGTAATGGGTGTGATCATATGGTATTTGTCTTTCACTAACTGGCTTATTTCACTAAGCATAATATTCTCCAGTTCCATCCATGTTGTGAAAGGTAGAAGTTCCTTCTTTTTTTTCTGCTGTGTAGTATTCCATTGTGTAAATGTACCAAAGTTTTTGGATCCAATCATCCACTGATGGGCACTTAGGCTGTTTCCAGCACTTGGCTGTTGTAAATAATGCTGCTATGAACATAGGTGTGCATAGGTTCTTATGAATTGGTGTTTCAGGATTCTTTGGGTATAGTCCAAGTAGTGGAATTGCTGGATCAAAAGCAGTTCCATTTTCAGTTTTTTAAGGAAACCCCATACTGTTTTCCACAGTGGCTGCACCAGCCTACATTCCCACCAACAGTGTATGAGGATTCCCTTTGGCCCGCATCCTCGCCAACACTTATTTAAGTCTGTTGATTTGCTGATGATTGCCATTCTGACAGGTGTGAGGTGGTATCTTATTGTGGTTTTAATTTGCACCTCTCTGATGACTAGTGATGTTGAGCATTCTTTCATATGCCTCTGGGTCCTTTGTATATCTTCCTCAGTGAGTTGTCTGTTCAGGTCCTTTGCCCATTTTTTAATTGGGCCATCTGTCTCCCTGGTGTTGAGTCGCATTAGTTCTTTATATATTTTGGAGATCAGACCCTTGTCTGAGGTATCATTGGCAATTATGTTTTCCCATACAGTTGGTTCCTTTTGAATTTTGCTGATATTTTCTTTAGTTGAACAGAAACTTTTCAATTTGGTATAGTCCCATTTGTTGATTCGTTCTTTTATTTCCTTTGCCCTTGGTGAAGTATCAGTAAACATAGTATTCTTGCTTGCAGGCCTTTGTTTCCCATTACTTGGAATATTTTTTGCCATTCCCTCTGACTTGTATTGTTTCTGTTGAATAATCATTAGATAACCTTATTGGAGCCCCCTTATATGTTATTTGCTGTTTCTTGATGCTCTTAGAATCCTCTCTTTCTCTTTGAAATTTGCCATTTTAATTATAATGTGTCTTGGAGTGGGTCTGTTTGAATTCATTCTCATTGGGACCCTCTGTGTTTCCCGAACTTGAGTCATGTTTTCACTTACCATGTTAGGGAAGTTTTCTCTCATTACTTTTTTGAACAGGTTTTCCATTCCTTGTTTCTCTTCTTCTGGTACCCCTATGATACAGATATTATTGGGTTTCATGTTGTCCTGCAGCTCTCTTAAAACTTCTTCATTCTTGTTCAGCCTTTTTTCATTCTGTTACAATGTCTTGGAATATTTTTCTAGGTTGGCCTCCAGCTCGCTTATCCGATCCTCTGCTTCCTCTAGCTTGCTGTTGATTCCTTCTACTGTATTCTTCAATTCAGAAATTGTATTCTTCATTTCCTCTTGGCTCTTACTGATAGTTTCTATGTCCTTTTTAATGCTGGTGTAGTTCGCAGTAAGCTCCTCATAGATTCCCTTGAGTTCTTCTTAGTTCCCCTGAAGTTGTTTGTAGTTCCCCTTGAGTTGTTTGTATTTTTCTTTGAGGTGACTAAGCTCATTGGGGTTCTCTGTTATCATAATTTTGAATTACGTAACTGATAGTTTGCTTGCCTTTGTTTCATTTGGTGGTCTTTCTAGGGATTTTTCCTTTCCTTTTGGTGATGGACTGGTTATTTTTCTCCCCATTGTCAGGTTTCATTGTAATCCAATCAGCCTGTGATCAGCTGCCAGGCTAAGGAACTGCTAAGCTGGAAGGATTGATTTAGTTGTAATCCCATTTGTCTGTGATCCACCACCAGGCTCAGATACACCTTGGGGTGACAGACTGATTCAGTTGTAAATCAATAAATCAGCTACCAAACTCAGGTCCTACTGGGCTAGACAGAGAGGTTCAATTGTAATCCAATGGATCAGCTACCAGCTCAGGTGCAGCCTAGTGGGACAGATTCAGATGTAAATCAATGAATCTATGATCAGCCTCCAGGTTCAGGTGTCACTGGGCGAGGCAGCAAGATCCAATTATAATCCAATTAATCTGCATTTAGCCACCAGGCTTAGGAGCTGCTGGGTTGGACAGCAAGGTACAATTGTAATCCAATGAATCTGCGTTCGGCCACCAGGCTTAGGAGCTGCTGGGCTACGCAGCAAGGTACAACTGTAATCCAATGAATCTGTGATCAGCTGCCAGGCCCAAAGGTCAGTGGGCGGGACAAACTAACTCAGTTGTGAACCAATGAATCTATGATCAGCCACCAAGCTCTGTTGCCACTGTGTGGGGCTGACTGTCTGACCCAGCTACAGGTCAGAGAATTTGTAATTAGCCACCAGGCTCAGGCTCTACTGAGCAGGAAGGACTGACTCAGTTGCAAAGCAATGAACCTGTGATCAGCCACCAGGCTTGCACGCCACTGTGTGGGGCTGACTGTCTGACCCAGCTGTAAGTCAGAGAGTCTGTAATCAGCCACCAGGTCCAGGTGCTGCTGGGTAAGAAATACCTCTTCAGGTGCAACTATTGTATCTGTGCTCAGACACAGCAGGGAGGGAGAGATTTATTTAGATGTAAATCAGAGAATTGTGATCAGGCACTCCTGGGCAGGCAGGTTGCTTCCAGTGGGCGGGGCTATGAGGACCCTCCTACATAAGCTGCTTGGCGCAAGCCAGTTGCCTAATGTGGGTGATGAGTCTGCAGCGGGATCCCCACAGCCTCCTCCCTACTTCTCTCCTCCAAGCCACTGCTGCAAAGTCTTCCCATGCATCTCCAGTGCTCTCTGCCCTCCCTCTGCTGGAGCCCAGGGTAGGTGGGTGCTGATGCATTTTCATTGTGGTCACCCTAGTAGTTCTCTGTCTCCAGCGCTCTCTCCAGCCAGTGAACTCCATGGCTTTCCATCCTTCTCAGCTTTCCATCCTTCTCAGCTGGGTGCTGCTCTGCTGTCCACCCTGTTGCTGTAGCTGGGAATCCCAGCTGGGGGACCAGATCCCACCCTTATCAGGTGGGATCCCCAGGAAGGATTTCCCAGGAAGGAATAGCATAAGATTGGCTACTTTGAGTAATTTCAGTGGGCTCTAAGCTAGAGAGCTGGTCTCCAGTTGCCGGGTCCTAGCCCAGGATTATGAAGGCAGAGGAATATTGCCTGCTGGGGTGTATGGGCCAGACAGAGGAGGCCTGGCTCTGGACTGGTCAGTCTGCATGTCAAGGGCAGGCTCCTGGCTGCACCCTTTGTGGCTTCTAAGGATGGCTGTGTCTGAGAGGCAGTCTTTCCCCAGCCAGAAAAGTTTTTAAAGATGACAAAGCATCATAATCTTATATAGAAAATGAACTAAACAGAGGTAGAAAAAATAGGTTTCCAATTGTAATATAAATAAATAATGCAATAATAATTAATAATACAAGATAAATTGTTTCATGTACTCAAGCCTATAAACTTCTTTTGCAAACCTCTGTGTTTACAGAACACAAATGAAGCTGTCTAATATTTCGTTAACAAGATACATGAAAAAATTATTCCCACCATCCACTAAAGTATAAAAGTATAAAACTGCCAATTAGCTCAGAATGGATGAAAGAAATCTCAAAGCAAGGAACGACTGGTGATTCTGCTTGGCACAGACAGGACTGCTGCTAGGATGTTACATCGAGTTGACTTGGAAGCATTTTTTCCAAGTGGTGTAAAATAAAGCACTTTTAAAATCAATGGCCCTTAGAGTCAATGAAAGACAAAAATGTGTGTGTTTCACATACTTTTCTCATTTAGTTTCTAAACCTAAAGATACTGTATTATTATTATTATTATTATTATTATTATTATACAGGGTGCACATGATAAATTGGCAATAATGTTGCATCTCATTTCATGTGCTTTTAATTTTGAAAAATTATGTTTCAAAGGTTATGATTTAACATCATTGTTTCAGATATAAAGTATTAAATTCGGAGAGCAACTCAGAATATGATGTTAGAGCAACCATATTTTCTGCACTACGTGCAGGGTAAACTGCTAAGGAAATTTCGGACTTCAATAACATCCTTTTATGTACAGTTGGCAATGTGATGAAGGTATATGACACTGATCCTGATGTCACCACACCAGCAAGGAAAATGTGTAAGGTATGCAGGGATCACACAAGTCCAAGTATTGTACACAGAATCCAGGAGATCATCAATGAAGACCCAGGAAAGTCAATGTGCTCCATAGCAAGAGAACTGCAGATGTCAGATGCAACGGGTAGCAAGATGATTGCTGAAGATATCAGATACAGATAGTATGCTCTTAGAAGAGGCAAGTTTATAACACAGCAGACAAAGGAAAGGCACTTTGAAAAAGCAAGGAAACTGCTAAATTGGAAAATCCCAAAGTAAAAAATCCTCTATTTTCTTCTTCAATGAGAAGAATCCTCAGCAGGACCAAATAGTCCACAGAAAAAACAACAGGTTGCTCTGTGAGAATCTTAATGAAGTCCCAATTGTCATGAAAGCAAAATTTCCTGCTACAGTGATGGTGTTAGGTGTTGTCAGCAATGAAGGAGATATCATGGTCCTGCATTTTTTTCCACCAGGCTTGAAGGTGACTGCTGATGTTTACCTTGATGTTTTGAGAGAAACAGTTGTACCATGGATGGAGCAAGTTGCAAATGGATGTCATTTTATCTTCCAACAAGATGGTGCACTAGCACATAATGCCAAAAAGGTGTAAGAAGCTCTGGCTGGTGCCTCAGTTGATAAGGCACCAGCCTGCAAACCCAAAGGTCGCTGGTTCAATTCCCAGCTAGGGCACATAATCAGATTGCAAGCCAGGTCTGTGGCTGAAGGTAGGTGAAAGGCAACCATACATTAATGTCTCTATCCCTCCCCCTCTCTCTGAAAATAATAAAATCTTAAAAAAAAAAAAAAAAGGTGCATGAATTTCTCATTGTCAATGTTCCTGAATTCTGATCAAAGGAAATCTGGCTGCCTCGTTCACCACATGCAAATCCTTTAGACTATTATGTGTGGAGCATTTGTGAGAGAGAAGTTAATAAACAACCTCATTCAAATAAAGAAGCTATTAAAGCTAAGATTGAAAACATGATGATGTCCATGGATAAAGAAAAGTTAATTTAAGTGTGCTCAAGATTCTGAAGTCAAATTGAATCTATTATTGTAGCAAATAAAGACAACTTTTAATAATTAAAAAATGTATTTACATATAAGAATAAATTTATTTCAAAATATAACATTTTTGTGGTATGTTATTTTACTAAAATTTTGCCACTTTCTCATGTGCACCCTGTATATCCATGTCACAGATAATGTTGTTGAGGCTCATAGATGCAAATACTGTGAGCAACTGACAGATGTCCAAGCAGGAAGATCAAGTGCTAAGTCTCTTCAGTGTTGAGGGCCAATCCTTAAACACTCACTCTGCCACCATATCACTTCCAACATGGACCCCAGAGGCTTTGCCTCACAAAAGACACTGCATTTCTATCCGGCATGACACTAGGCAGAACAATTTTCAAGTTGGTAGTTGCTGTTAAAGGCATTCAATCCATGAAGCAATAAAAGGTCACCTTTATTTACCATACTTATGTATTTATTTCTTTATAATGCAGGTGGCCTATGTTTGCATAATAGCAGAAGGCTGAAGATATATGAGAGAGAGAGAGAGAGAGAGAGAGAGAGAGAGAGAGAGATCTATAGATATATATAGATATAGATAGATAGATAGATAGATAGATAGATAGATAGATAGATAGATGTAGACTGGTCCACTGTGAGTGGTCTGTGGGAAATTTAGGCACTGCTTGATTCAGAATGCACAAGTTGACACTCATTTAATGTTTTAACAACTTTTTAAAAATTAAAAATTCAGTGAACATTTCTCTTATCCTAATATTTAAGACATTGATTTCATTTTGTAATACAACTCAAAAAATTTATTTTAAGTGAACTTACTTTCCCCTTAGATTTTATGTTTTTCATTTTATGAATCAAAGAAAACTCTTCTGTGGTTATCTTTCTTTTAGACAGACTCTCTTAGCTCATCATTGATGGCCCAGATCATTGACAAATTGGCTTATTTCAGTTTGTGCCTGAAATACCAGTGGGCAGTGCCAGAGACCACTGGGCTCAAACACCTCGAAGAAAAAGGTTTGCCTCTGAAATTCTGAAGGTGTGCTTTCCACCCACTGCAGTGCTCCTACCCTCTGTTGGAGAAGAATCCCTAGAAGTCCAAACTTAAAAAGGATGCCCCAGGTGCCAAGTTTCAGCTTTACTACGAACATACTCTGTGACCTCATGGGAGTTGAATGGCACAGGTAATAGTATCATGAAATGTTTTTGCAAAGCTGCCATGCATTTAAACTGCCTTAAACTGTCATGCACTTAAAATTGAGTTTGTTCAGAAGCAAAACCTCAGGAAACCTTCAGGACACCACCCGCAGGGACACATATACCCACAGCTGACTCATACTCCTAAAACCTAACATTGTGTGATTGGGACTTGCCATCTGTTCTAGAGGCTTCTTACATTATTCTTATGTTCCCTTTCTTTCTTTCTTTCTCTCTTTCTTTCTTTCTTTCTTTCTTTCTTTCTTTCTTTCTTTCTTTCTTTCTTTCTTTCTTTCTTGATTCTTCTATCTTCTTGTTCTGATTGTTTGTTTTTGCTTCCTTATGTTCTAAATTGCTGATCTGATTCTTGGCTTCATTCACTTTACTGTTGATTCCCTATAACTTATTCTTTTTTTTTTTTTTTAATTTTATTGTTGTTGTATTACATCCATCCCTTTTTTGCTCCCCTCTGTCCCCCTCCCCACCCACCCATTCCCCACAAAGTCAATCCCACCTGTTGTCCATGTCCATGGTTCCTTTATACTAGGTTCTTGTCTAAGCTGCTCCCCTTTCTTGCCTATAACTTATTCTTTATTTCAACAAGTGTAGCCTTCATTTCTGACTGGTTCTTTTTTATGCTGTTAAGGTTCTTGTTAGGTTCACTAAGCATTCTTACAAGCAGTACTTTGAACTCTGCATCTAGTAGATTGATTGCTTGTCTCCATTTTGTTTAGTTCATTTTGTGCAGTTTTGTTCTATGCCTTCATTCATGCCATGTTTCATTGTCTTCTTATTTTGGTAGCCTCCCTGTGTTTGTTTCTATGTATGAGGTAAAAATGCTATGTCTCCCAGGCGTGGTAGAGTGGCCTTATGTAGTAGGTATCCTATAAAGTCCAGTGATACAGGCTCCCCTCCCATCCCATTGGGTACTTGAGGTACCCACTATGTGGGCTATGTGCACCCTGCTCTTGTAGTTGAGCCTTGATTGCTATTGGCAGGTCAATGAGAGGGATTTACCCAGGCTGATCTGCTATAAGGATCAGTTATGAGCACTGACCACTAACCTCCCACCATTGTGGAGGATCAGCTCTGCAGAGGCCCACTCCACAGAGCAGGACTTACTTCAGTAAGGCTCTGGTGCCTGCTGAGTCTGCCCCTTGAGTGAGTCATTTGAGGGGGTCATTGGGTGGTGGCACTCCAATATTTTCTCAAGCTGTTCACTGGGTGCACAGGCTCTGGGGCCTCCTGAGAGGTGCAGACCAAGGCCAGCCATCACCTGTGTTCTGCCTGGGGCCACCTGGCATAAGCTACAAATTGATCTGCTGATGGCTGCTACTGGTGCTAGCCTTGGAAGTGCCCAGGTGTGGCCAAGCTGTGAACAAAGCCTGGCTGCTGCTAGTGCCAGGCCTGGGGCCACTTAACAAGAGGCATGGGGCTCAATAAGGCTGACTGCTGCTTGTTTGAGAGAATTTAGGAAAATCTGAAGCATGAGCCAAAATAAATCATTCATATAGAAAAGCCACTGGACACAGTTTGGGTGGACACAAAAGTTGCCTGGCATAGGGCCTCAGGGAATCTCTAGGTTGAAGCAAACAGTGTGAGTCAGGTTGATGGAGTTTCAGATATGGTG
The DNA here is from genome assembly GCA_004026585.1 of Noctilio leporinus. Taxonomy (NCBI): domain Eukaryota; kingdom Metazoa; phylum Chordata; class Mammalia; order Chiroptera; family Noctilionidae; genus Noctilio; species Noctilio leporinus. Next base: position 4,547 of record PVIW01016296.1, on the reverse strand, counting down.
CCTGCCTGCTGGCTCTGCAACCAGAGGTGATGATGGTGGGGCTCATCAAAGGAACAATGGCCTCTGTCAGCACTTCTCTCTGGGAAAAAGCTACCCCTCAGCTTTTGCCCTAATGCCAAACAGTTCAATTCCTTCCCATATGTCTCTAGTGCCTTTCAAGCTGCTGCCCCAGAGCAGGAGCTCAGAAGGAGTGAGTCTAAGTGAGTCAATGCATGGGCCCTTTAAGCAGAACTACCTGGGACTCCAGAAGTTTTCATCTTCCTCAGCCTCATTCCCCACTGGTTTTTATAGCCAGGTGTTATGAAGACTTCTCTTCCTGGCACTGGAACCCTGGGCCTTGTCTAATGTGGTTCTGGAGCTCCTTGCTCCCAAGATATTCCTCCCAGTTTTTATGCATATATGTGGGACCAGCCTATTCCACATCCCTGCCCCTTGTCTCACTATGTTTTCTTTTTTAATTCTATAGTTGTAAGACTTCCATTCAGTTTGATTTCTAGTGAGTCTAGATGATGCTTGTTCTGTAGTTCATTGTAATTTTGATGTGAATGTGTAGGAGATGGGTACTGTGTTTACCTATGCCATCATCTTGACCAAAAGTCCTGATTTTTCATCTTTAATAGGAAGGTGGTGTTTTCTCCTCATTCCATGCTTCTAGGTAGGAATGGAAGGGCAGAGGCTGCTAGGATTCCTAGGCCCTCCATTAGAGGTGTCAAGTTCTTGGGTAGTATTGAGAATTCTTTTTTTGGAAAATAAATTAAGACAACTATTTTTTTTAAGATTTTATTTATTATTTTCAGAGATTAGGGAGGGGAGGGAGGAAGAAATGGGAGGGAAGCATCAATGTATGGTTGTCTTTCACCTGCCTCCAGCTATGAACCTGGCTGGAGACCTGGCTTGCAACCTGATTATGTGCCCTGACTGGGGAATTGAACTGGTGACCTTTGGGTTCGCAGGCTGGCACCAATCCATTGAGCAACCAACCAAGGCAAAACCACTGTTTAAAAATTCAATCAGTTGTCTACAAACAGATATGGGTCTTTTTTTAGGGTAATGGAAATGTTCTAAAAGTAAATGGTGGTGGCAGTTGTACACAATGAAAAGTGACTAAAAATTATTAAATTGTAAACTTATAATGGATAAATTTTAAGTTATTTCCCAATAAAGGTATTAAAAACATTAAAATATCATCATAAATAATTATAACTTAATACATAGCTATGTCTGTCTTCTTTATATTATAAATGAAAGTGCACACTTTTACCAGACTTAGGTGTTTGTTTTATTTTGTTTGTTTCCAGATAAAGGGACATAAAATATTAGAAAAAATTTTAAAGGGACATATGTCAGGCTTCTGGCCAGAATGGAGGCATAGGTAGACATGCTGCACTGCATCTCCCTCCACAACTAAGAAGGAATACATCTACCTCAAAACTGGAGACAACCAGAAGTTCCAGAAAATTGAACTGCATGGAAGTCCAACAAACAAAGATATAAAGAAGAAATACTCATCCAGAAGGATAGGGAGTGCAGAGAGGATGCTGTTTGGTGGCTGCAGCAGGACAGCAGCTGACCAGCCGAAAGTGCAATCACACATAAAAAATGTAGGGACAGGGAAGGGGACAGAGGGGAATAAAAAGAGGATGGATGTAATACAACAGTCAAATTAAATTTAAAAAGATAAAATAAAATGTAGGGACATCTGGGGAGTGCTCCCAGCACCTGACCAGACTATGCAGCTCATGGTTCCAGCACCAGGGAAAATAAAACCTCATTGCTTCTGACTGTGAAAACCAGTGGGGTTTGGGGCAGGAGAAGATACTGCCAGCCTCTCAGCAGTGTCCATTTGTTTAGAGGCACCCACGGTCCTAGAACATCTGCAGAACCACCCACTCTGGGAACCATGACCAGGAAAACAGCTAAAGAGATGCCAGTCCCATATAGGAAGTGAGAGAAGTGCCTAGAAAAGGGGCAAGTGCTGAGCAAGACTCATTGTTTCCTCTCAGACCCCTCCCCAACATACAGCCCCACAAGATGGTTAAATGGGTCACCCCACACTGACAAATACCTAAGGCTCTGCCTCTTAATGTAACAGATGCGAAAGCTTTACCTAAGAAATGGACGCAAACACTGGATCCTGTCAAGTTGAGGAGACAGAAGTATGGCCCAAAAAAGGAAACAGCTCAAGGTTTCAGTGGGAGAGCTACGTGAGGAGGAGATAGCCCACCTAACAGACACAGATTTCAAAACACTGGTGATACAAAATACTCACAAACTTGACAGATATGCCTGAGCACGGCAAATACATAAAAGAAGAAGTGAAGATGATGCTAAGTGAAATGAAGGAAAATCCATGTTAAACCAATGGTGAAGGGAAGGAAACTGGGATTCAAATCAATAATTTGGAACATAAGGAAAAAATAAACAGTCAACAAGTAGAGAAAGAGGAAACAAGAATTGAAAAAAATGAGGAGAGACTTAGGAACCTCTGGGATGACTAAATGTGCCAACATCTAAATCATAGGGATCCCAGAAGGGAAAAAGGAAGTGCAAGAAATAGAAAACTTGTGTGAAAAAATAATGAAGGAAAATTTCCCTAATTTGGTGAAGGAAATAGACATACAAGTCCAGGAAGCAGAGAGTCCCAAACAAGCTGAACCCAGAGGAACACACAAAGACATATCATAATTAAAATGCCAAAGGTTAAAGATAGAGAATCTTAAAAGCAACAAAAGAAGAGAGTTACCTACAAAGGGGTTCCTATGAGACTGTCAGCTAACTTCTGAAAAGAAACTTGCAGGCAAGAAAGGACTGGCAAGAAATATTAAAAATGATGAAAAGCAAGGACTTACAACCAAGATTACTCTATCCAGCATAGCTATCATTTAGAATGAAAGGGCAGATAAAGTGTTTCCCAGGCAAGATAAAGCTAAAGGAGTTCATCATTACCAAGCCATTATTATATGAAATGTTAAAAGGACTTACTTAAGAAAAAGATCAAATTATGAACATTAAAATGACAACAAGCTCACAACTATCAACAACAATACTTAAAAAAAAAAAAAAAAACCTTACTAAACAAACTACAAGAATAGGACCAGAATCGCAGGTATGGGGATCATTGAGAGGGTTATCAGGTGGGAAGAAGGGGGATAAATGGGGAAATGGTGCAGGGATTAGGAAACAAAATTAGTGGGTATAAGATAGACAGCAGGAAGTTAAGAATAATACAGGAAAGGGTGAAATCAGGGGCTTGTGTGCATGACACATGAACTAAGGAGGATGGGATTGCAGGAGGGAAGGTGGGTGCTGGGTGAAGGGGAGCAAAGAGAAAGAAAATGAGACAACTATAACAGCATAATCAACAAAATACACTTTAAAAATAAGAAAAATGTAAAAGGTATGGAAATGTTTAAAACTGGAGGTTTTGCCAAGCAGCCCTACTGTCATCCCGAGAAGTGTGAGGTACCAATTTGCATAATCATTGCTGTCCTTTGGGGCTCTTGAGAGCAGGCTACTTGGGATCACATGTTTTACCTGGAGAAACCTGACAGTGGCGGGTCTCATCTTTTAGCACCTTGAAAAAGTGCTAAGTGACTCATATTTTAGTAAAATATCAAGCTATATCCGTTGTAAACAAGCACCATATGCTTTGTATCTCTAGCAAATCATACATGGTTCAGGGACTTCAACCCTATCTTAGATACAACACCTGAAAACTGGCTCAGAAAAAAGAGAAAATGTTGGCTTTTAACAGTTAAAGGCACAAATAAAATTCTGAAAAATTCACTAAGGAACTTATACTATTTTTTTTAAGGGAGGGAGAAAAAGAGGGAGAAGAACATTAATGTGGTTGCCTTTCATGCACCCCCAACTGGGAACCTGGTCTGCAACCCAGACATGTGCCCTGACTGGGAATCGAACTGGCCACTTTTTGGTGCTCAGCCTGCACTCAATCCACTAAGCCATACCAGCCAGGCCTGTGATGTCCAATCTTAGGTTTAGCACTCTCAGTTTTCTTTTTTTTTTTTTTTTTGTTTTTAATCCTTACATTTATTTTATTTTATTGTTGTTCTATTACATTCATTTCATTTTTCCCCCTCTACTCTCCCCTTCCCCACCCTTCTTATACCCACCCCTACAGTAAATCCCACATGCGGTCCATGTCCATGGGTCATCCATGCTAGTTCCTTGACTAAACTGCTTCCCTTCTTTGCCTCCTTCTCCCCCTCCCCCAACCTCTCCTCGCTGCACACAGAAAGTCTGTTCGTGTCTTCATATCTCTGGCTCTGTTTTGTTTGCTACTTTGTTTGTTCATTAGTATCCTGTATTAAGTAAAAACATGTCCCCTGCACACTGAAAGTGTGTTCCCTGCATTCATGACCCTGGTTCTGTTTTGTTTGCTTGTTTGTTTGTCCATTACTATCCTGTATTAAGTAAGAACATGTGGTATTTAATTTTTGTTGCTTGGCTTATTTCACTAAGCCTGATACTCTCCAGTTTCATCCATGAGATCGCAGATGATAGGAGTTCTCCCTTTCTTTCTGTTG
>PVIW01016295.1:0-17077 GCA_004026585.1 Noctilio leporinus | reverse complement strand
AAGCCCTGGCTGGTAGCACAGTGGGTAAGGTGCCGGCCTGCGAACCCAAGGTCACAGGTTCGATTCCCCAGCCAGGGCACATAACCAGGTTGCAAGCCAGGTCTCCAGTCAGATCTGTGGCTGGAGGCAGGTGAAAAGCAACCAAACATTGATGTCTCTCTCCCTCTCTGCCTCTCTCCCTTCCCTTCTTCCTAAAAATAATGAAATAAAATCTTTAAAAAAAAAAAGAACAAGAAAGAAGGAAAGAACACTCTTAATAAGTCAAGTAGTACCTAGACTGGTGGTTGTTTTAAAAGAATCTTTTCAATGGATGTAGAAACTTTAATCTAGACCTGTGGTTGAAAGGAAAAGGTCCCGGTTTTCTAAAAGCACAGATAAAATTTTGCAGAAAAACTGGGATTCCCAACACTATATTCTGTATCACTGCCAGGAACCATGATTATACAAATCATTCTTAAACCTCCTAGAGATCAGAAGATTAGCAGAAACCAAGGTCTTTCCCCAGAAGTGTTCTAGCATTTGGTAGTAGAACTTGATAAAAGTTTACAATGCTATAAAATAAGGTCCTATGGTGCAGTAAGAAAAAACAGGGACTTCTTCTCAACAGAATCAGAGAGGTATGGCATAGTGATTAAGAAACAAAGAAAATGGTAGGACATATTGTTACTGCATTTTGTATCCATTAGAGAGTATGTGTATTAAACATACAATATTTGGGGTTCTGTCTACTAGTTAAGGGAGTGATAAAATTGTGTGAATCTGTTAGATTCAATGCAATGTCCAGAAATACCAATCTATCTGAAATAGACATATACTAAAATTCCTTGAAAAATAAGTACATATTCTCACTAAAATCAAAGTACTAAGTCTTTTTAAAATCTTTACCAATACTATAAAGTATAAGCTCTAATGATCAATTAAAGTATTTTTCAGGAGATACAGAGTTGGCAATAACAAAATAACTTTAGGCTTTTGGCTAATACAATGATGGTGGTAATTACTAAACATCACATTAGTATCTTTTATTGATAAAGAACCTTATGCATGTGAAATGATTCTATATACATTTTTATACAAAGATAAATTTGTTTTATTGCTATAACTCTAGTATTGGGTATATAGTGACTGCTTAATAAATATGAGTGAATAAATGAATGAATGTGATAATAATAGTCCTTGGAGTTTAACAAACTATCTGTTAAAAAGCAAAGTAAAATGCACTAGAAGTCTTTCAAGTCATTTCTCTAACAGAATCATATGCTGGCTAATCTATTTTTCAGAAAGCAATCTGAATCAAGCCTTAATTATCTCTTGCTTGGATTATACAGCTCATAGCCTTTCCCCTCTACTCAAAATCAGGAGCAATCCCCTGTCTACCATAAAACTTAAGGTCTCCTCAAAATAAATTGTCTTATACTCCATTATTGTCCTATACTCTAGTTAAATTAGACATAAAGCACATTCACATTGATGTGCAACCATCAGTCATCACTGTAATTCTTTTTATTGTCCAAAACTTAAGCCCCTGTGCCTGTTTTCCCTGAACCCCAACCCCATTCTACTTTCTGTTTCTATGAACCTAACCATTCTAGGTACTTTATACAGGTTACCTGAAAGTGGAATCATACAGTAATTGTCCTTTTGTAACTTCACTTATTTCATTCAGTATTAGGATGGCTAAAAAGTTCAAATGGTTTTTAGGTAACATAAAAGGCACATTTTTTCATTTTCACCAATAATTTTATTGATTTGGATATTTTGAGTATATTCACCATTTCCCATGTGGCATAATGTTGATTGTTCTTAATGTCTCGAATTCATCACTATCAATTTCAACTGGTCTACCTAATAACCATGGAACATCATCCAGTGAGAAATCTCCAGCACAAAACTTCACCAACTACTTTTGACGCATTTGATCAGTCACAGCACCTTCTCTATTCACTGAACAAATCTTTGATTCAGTTGTACTTCTACTTTTTTAGAAATAATAAAGCATATGCCAAAAATGTTTATTTTCTTCCATCTTCATTAAAATGGCTACACAAATATTCACCAATTGTATTAATTAAAAAAAATTAAATGCATGCTGACAGCTGTCACTACACAATAACAAAACTGCTTCAAACAAAGTTAAAGACAACTAAGCACTACCAGAGCCATCCTATGGTAAAAATAAATGAACATTATGGCCAACACAATATAATGTCCTCAAGGATCATCCATGTTGTAGCTTACATCAGAATTACCTGCCTTTGTAAAGTTGAATAATATTTCAATGTATGTATAGACCACATTTTGTTTATCCATTCATCCACCAATGGACATTAAATTGTTTCTACTTTTTGGCTATTGAGAAAAACGGTGCTATGAATATGAGTGTGCATATATCTACTTTGAGTTTCAGTTTTCAAGTGAAATTGTTGGATCATATCACAATTGTACGTTTACATTTTTAAAATAATTATCAGTTTTTCACAGTGGCTGCACCATTTTATATTCTCAACAACAGTGCACAAGGGTTTCAATTTCTCTAGTTCCTCACCAACACTTGCTACTTTGTTTTGTTTTATAGTATGAATCCTAATGAGTATGAGGTTCAAAGTACCCATTTTAAATTCAAAATTTTCAATCCCACCTATATTTGAAAATCAGCTAGAAATTTACAAACCTAAAATCTTACAATGTAGCCCATGTACTAATAAACCTTATGGTAATACAAGTGTTACCATAAAATGCTCATTATAGAATATTAAGTGGGGTATGTGGGAAAAAATATAAAAACAATGCATTTTACATAATAAAAAAACTGGACAAAAACTAAAATGTTGAAAGTACTGAGTCTCTAGACAGCAAATGACAGATGATTAAAAACTATTTTTCCTTTACATTTTCTTGTATTTTCCATAGGTTTTATTATTACGGAAGAGGTGGCTATAAAAGGAAACGAGGCTGAATACAATGGTAAAACTTAGAAAGAGTTGTAGACCTGCTTAGGTGGAATGAAGAGGCAGTGAGGGGTAACGGTAGATGGGTATAGAAACAAATCAGTTATTGAGACAAAAATAAGAATGGCATGATCAGAAGACAATAACTACTCAGTTTCCCTAGCAATTGTACAGATTTGGGAAGGGATTAAGTAAAACAGAAAGTGAAAATGAGTCATGGTCAGACTACAAAGGGCTTACCCACTTGTACTTTATTCTATAAGAAACCAGATTTTTTATTTTCCCAGTGTTCAGTCTCCCACCCAATTATGATGAATCTGGAATTCTTTTCTGACTTCAGTTTTTTTGGTACTGCAGTACTTTCAAATAAATGCAGTAATATAGATAAACAATTTTAAGACCCACAAAAATGGTATGTGAGAAATGGTCAAGTTTACAGCTATAGGGTCAATACTTTCTATGGCTCAAGACTGTGTATCTAATCAAATTGTTATCCTTGTATCTTTGTTCTATTTTGCCCACAAAATGCAGATGGTTCTAATCAGATAGTAATTAGATGAAAAGATTTGGGATTTTAAAAGATAAACCAAACTGGATAATTTCTAATTAAGAAAATGGCTGATTTTGCTTTTAAATGATCTTCTATTTTACAATACCTCCCAGTTAATGACATTATAATAAACTTTTTCCATACATATATAACTATATATATTATTTCCTTTTAGCATCTGAGCAAAACTGCTGAGAAAAGGATTTGTGTCTACACTGGAAAAAATCCTTGCTCTCACTGGTACTCTCCAGTAAGTCGTGCAGCAGAAAGGCTTTCATTCTTTTACCAAGTCCAAATCCCAGTTTCATGGCTCTAGAATTTGAATCAGCCATTTTGGAGTGAGGAACAATTAACTAAGTAAACTATATAAGTAAACAATACAACTGACTCTTACAAACACACACACAAACAGGTTGACTAATAAAAGCGAAACAAGAATATCTGTGGTATTATTCCATTCCTATGTTCAAAAAAAAACCAAAAAAAAAAAAAAAAACACACCACATTATTTAGACATACAGGAGGGAAAGTAAAACTGTAGGCAGAGCATGGGGAAGTCTCTGCATTGACCAAGATGGCATAGGAAGAGGTTCTTACACTGACCACCACAAAAGCTAGATAGATGAATGCATACAACCTGAATATGCCAAAAGCTAGCAACATAATTGGATAGGAAAATACCGCCTCCCATTCCATTTCCCTATAAGAAAAATGAGTTTGAGCAGGGAGGAGAGGTTATGGTCTTTGAGACCAGTCAACTATTCTCCCAAGTCACAGCTCCTGAATAAAAACCTGTTTCCTTTTGCACTAGCACCTGTGTCACAAATTTGGCCTTCATTGCAGCAGGCAGCCAGACTTACATTTTCAGTTACAGAACTACTTCTATAATACAAAAAAAATAAATTTACCTCTGGGGAGAAGTGAGTTTTTGATCAGGAAGAATTATGGGGGCAGCTGCTGGAGTGTTGGCCATGTTCTATTTCCTGACTTAAGTGATCGATACATGGGTGGTTATTTTACAGGTAAGTTGTGTGTATGTAACTGTACATAAGAGTTGTACACCTAGCCTAGTTCCTGGTATAAAGCAGATGATTAATAAAGCCAACTATTACTTATGATGGTATTATTGTGGCTACTATTGCTATTAATATTTTCACTGATATTACCAGGAACTTCTCCTCTGCAATTATACAAATCCTCCAACAATATCAGCCTATACAGAATGTACAGAAAAATCCCTCTATGTCAAGCTTTATTTGTGCTATTTTTCTGTCAGTTTCCCCACTGTTTTACTTTTAAATGTATCTTTCTTTTTATGTACTGTACTACATTGACCACAAAACTTTCACAGGAACTAAAGTTTTTTACCATCTATGTGACTATTCTTTTAACAGCTTCCCTCTATGAGCAGCAGGAGTCCTCACCTTCCACAAGTTATGATAAGGTGTGAACTGGGTTCAAAAAAACCTAATTACTTGAGCCCTGGCTGGAGGCACGGTGCGTAAGGCACCGGCCTGCAAACCCAAAGGTCACTGGTTCAATTCCCCAGCCAAGGCACATAATGAGGTTACAAGCCAGATCTCCAACCAGGTCCGAAGCTGGAGGGAGGTGAAAGGTAACTACACACTGATGTCTCTCCCTCTCTGCCTCTCTCTCTTCCCCACTAAAAATAATAAATTAAAAAAAATTTTTTTTTTAAAAAAAACCTAATTACTTGGAAGGAAACAGCAGAATTTTGAGAAAGGGAGAAAGTATGTAGCTAGGATTTTAAGGGGGACTTCGCAGGGAAAGTGGAATAAGTAAGCTTTAGGAAAGAGATTGGGAAAGGAAAGGACATTCTTGGCAAAGCTACTTAAGATGGAATGTTTGTTTAGGTGACAGAGAACAAGTCTAGCTGGTATGAAATGAGGGAGACTGCTAGGAAAGCAGGTGAAGAGTCAGATGGTGGATGATATTGATTAACTACATGAAGAATTGAGGAGTCTTGGGATACTACATCTTAACTTGCTAAAGGCTTGTTTATAACTCTTTGAAGGCAGAAACTGCTCAAACAAATAAGAAAGAACCAGTACTTACATTGTACAGTTTATATTTTTAAATGATTTTATTTTTAGAGAGAGATGAAGGGAGGAAGAGAGAGGGAGAGAAACATTAATGTGACATAGAAATAGCAACAGGTTGCTTCTCACACAAGCCCCAACTGGAGAATGAGCTCACAACTCAGGCATGTGCCCTAATCAGGAATTAACCTAGAGACCTTTCGCTTTACAGGATGATGACCAACCAACTGAAGCCACACCAGTTAGGGACACAGTACATTTTAAATGGATGCACTTTGTAGTATCTGATTTATACCCTGATAAAGTCTATTTTAATATTTCAAAAACAAAATCAAGGATGGTCCCTTTACTGACCATTCCCCTTCTACCATGTTTCCACAGTTGTGTACTGAAATGCATTCAAAGCCAAGCAGCCATAATTACTTACAGAAATGTAATGTTTCTCTAACCACTAATGTGCCTAATCATGCTTATCCTGCATATCACTGCCAAAATAATCTTCCAAAAGAACCCTTGTAAATTAGGTGTATCATCTGCTTTAGAAACTTAAAAATGCTTCCCATTACCTTCCTACAAAAAAAAGAATCAACCTGAACTTTGAGATCTTCTACACTCTGAGCTCAACCTTGCATTCAGGTCTTATTTTTCTTTCTTCCTATACATAAACATATTATCTTCAAACTCCCCTAGTCCTTTTTTTCTAAACATACGTCATCTATTTCCAGTTTCCATACCTGTCCTCAGGTGTTCACTCCAACTGATACATTCCCGCCTTCCACCTTATCTACCTACACTTCAAATGCTAACCTTGAACAGAGTCTCTTCTGAAGGTCCTTCATGTATAATCTTTTCATTCTCTAAACTTGACTGAAGTCTGTGTATGAAAGCTAAAAACACCATTCGCCACTAATAAAGAAATATTGGGTTGCCCAAAAGTTTGTTTGCTTTATCTCCTAAGATGGCTCTAGTAGTGCTTAGCTCTCTTTAACTTCTTTTGAAACAATTTCGTTAAGATTTTATTTTGACAGCTGTCATATCAGCATGCAAAAACAAACAAACAAACAGAAAAACCACCTTATCCAAACCGGTGAATTTTTGTGTAGCCACTTTTAATATTAAAGATGGAAGAAAACAAGAAACATTTCTGGCATATTATTAAAAAAAAAAAAAGATAAAACTGCAGTGTATGGAGAAGGTGTTGTGACTGATCGAATATGTCAAAAGTTGTTTGCAAAGTGTTGTGCTGGAGATTTCTCCACTGGAAGATGCTCCATGGTCAGTAGACCAGCTGAAGTTGACAGCGATAAAATCAAGACATTTTTGAGACCAGTCAACATTATACCATGTGGAACATAGTGGACATAATCAATAAAATTACTGGTGAAAATGAAAAGTGTGTCTTTTATTTTGTGGAAAAACTAAATGGATTTTTTTGCCAACTCAATACTTGATCTTGAGAAATTCACATGATCTGTGCCCACATGTATGTAACTGACTACAAAGCATATAGAACAAGCTAGTAGGACATGTTAGCACATAGTATTCTTTCAACAAGTACTTGAATTATTATTTCCTTATCATGAATATCCCAAAACTCATTCACATAAGTTTACAAGTAAGAGAGTAGTCTTTATAGATTTTTCTTTTTAAAAAGAGTAAATTTTACCTTTTCAGTTGTAAGAGGTTTTGCAGGCTTTTCTTGTTCTTTTTCTCTCTTTTTCTCTTCCTTTTTTTTTTCCTTTTCTTTCTAAAACACAGCCCAAAGTTTTGGTAAGTTTACTTTTCAAAAAATGTCAGCTCTTAACATACTTTTATTAGTTTGAGTTGTCATTTGAAAAAGGTACAAATTTTCAGTAATGACAAAATCTGGTGATACTGAAATATAAATGTCAACAACAAATTCATACTCTCATTGAGGTGACATGTTGATAAAAAATAAAAAATGTTTTTTACAAAAATGGAGGAGAGACCGTTTAGAACTTCTCTGATATTTTAGTGCTTGTATAATAAAACAAATGAGACCTCTACTCAATAAATTCTCACCGCATTCTTACATAATATTAAGCTTCCTAATAGCAACCATAAAGTATAAATTTGACTAAGAAGAAAAAGTAAACTAACCGATGGAACACAACTCCTATCACGCAGATAAAGGCAGGTTATAACATGTAAACATAGGGAGAAAGGATACAGTATAATCACTTCAATTTTTTAAGAATATCATAAAACATTTTCAGTCTATTACTATAGTGTTTTGATTTTTAAAATGGCAAATATAATTATTTTCTCATAAAAAAATAAATGTTAAATATAGTGCTTTGGAACCAGAGCTAACTTACTAGTGTAATTCAACAGTCAAGGTAAACTATAATGTTATATTTACATTTTCAAGGAGGATGAAATAGAATATTAAGAACTTATGGCCACAAACATGCCAAAAAAAAAGGAAAATGAAATAAAGATTAACATGGATAAATCTTGAGAATATCATGTTAAGTCATACAGAAAAAGAACCATATGATTTCACACATATGTCCAATATAAGCCTGAAAACAACAAATAAACAAGAAAAACACTCAGAGACACAGCAACAGGTTGGTGGTTATTAGAAGGAACAAGAGTGGGTGTGAGGTGGTGAAAAGGCAGTCAAACCTATAGAGACTGAAGATCTGACTTGTGGTGGTTACACATACAATATACAGACGACATATCATAAAACTGTACACTTGAAACCTATATAACTTTATTAACCAATGTCATCCCCAAAAATTCATTAAAAATGCTAAAAATAAAAATGAAGATTAAACAAAGAACATTATTTGTAAGGCATTAAGAGAGAAGAGATGCGATAAGCCTAGAATTGAATGACTACCGCAACTGAGTATTGATTGGTCTGACCTTAAGTTTCCTGGTAGTAGTGTGAAAATATAAACTGATAAACCTAGGAAAGGCAGAAAAATAATCACACATCAATCTAAATGCCTAAAGGCACTTGCACCTGTGCCTTTAAAATGGCATTTGACACAACCTCTTTCAAGGGTAGAATTTTTGCCACTTGTAAACATACTGGCAATTCCTAAGCTATAACATAAGAGATATAATCAAAAGTTCCTATGGGTCACGCAGCATGATAATTACTTTAGTTTCTAATTTAACTTTTATAACTCTCTGGAAAAAGCTGTCATCATTGCTGTTTTACAAAGGAAGAAACAAAATCTTAGGAAAGTAAGGCACAAAGCAACAAAACTAATCAGTGCAGGGCCATGAGACAATAGAGCCTATACTCTCAAATCTCACTACTCACTGTCATCCAGTGGAGCACTGCTTTTGGTATCATTCTTCCTTACCACATTTACTGATCCCTTACTAGACACCAGGCACTGCCTCCCTTGACTCCTTTAATCCTAACAACTTTTGTGTTAAAAAATATTATCCCTACTTCATAAGTGAAGAATAAATGAGATTTACAAAAATCTTTATATATTACAAAATGTTTCTCCCTTCCCTTTCTTTCATTCCCCTGCCCTCCCAACCTGGACCTTTCCTCTGGGCTGTAAGACCTGTATGCCCAACCACCTACTTAGATACCTGAATATTCCACAGTCACCTCATACCCAACAGATACAACTTTTAATTCATCTCCCTTCCTTTTCTCTCCTCAATCCTGTTCCTCCTCCTCAGTTTCTATCCTTCTCTCATTCAATATTATCATCAACTACTGAGATGCTCAGGCCAAAAAGGGAGTCATCGGATCTTCCCGAAGCACCTCCATATTCCACTGATTACTAAATCCCACAGATTCTGTCTTCTCAAGATCTCTTAAAACTTTTTTTCATCCCCTTTGCCTCCATTTTATCACATGCACCCATCGTTTTATTCACGAATTGTAACAGGTTCTTAAGCCATTCCTACACCCATCAGCAGAAAATTCATGACATGAAAATAAGATCCCGTTACCCTGAAAACTCATCATTAAAGTGCCAGGGCCTCCAAAATGAACACTAATTTCCTTCAGCAGGTTCTCAAGAAGGTTCCTCCTCCACTTCTATCCCTATCCTATGTATGTTCCAGCTATGCCATTCTACTTGCAAATCCCCAAACATTCCACTTTGCTCATGAGTCCCCCCGCCCCCCACAAGATGCTTTCTCTACTTGGAATGCACTCTTATTTTTATAGCTAATGTTTATAAAGAGTTTAAGATGCATCAAAAGTATGTCTCCTGGTATTAACAGCAGTACAGTGAGTGCATGTCAATCACTGCACACATTATATACACACAGGACCTGAAAAGTTATCTAGTTACCTGTTTTTCTTCATTAGACTGGAAGTACTTTGAGAACAAGGGCCATATCTTATCTGTTTTTGTACCCCTCAATAGTATCACTTATCAAGATGTAGACACAGAAAAAGTACTAGTTCAAACAATGTCTCAAACTAATTCATTAAGATATTAAAAAAAAAAAAGGTAAAGAGTCAAAAACATTGAAACCCTCAAATATGTGGAGGGACAGCTTTTAAAATCCACAACGGTAGTGCCATGTACCCTAATCTACTCCTACTCTAAACACAGTCTAAAAATTATCACTGATGATTCTAAACTCGTGATTCTACACTATACACATTTTATCTATATGACTGTTGCTATTGCTTTAAAAAAATTAACTTTCTTCAAATGATTACAACAGAATCATAGAAATAAAACATTTGAATAGATTGTATTAATAGATCAAAGAATTCAACAACTATAAAAAAAGTTTTAAAGTTCTATTAAGTATAAGGCAGTGATGGAAACAACAAAAAGCTAATGCTTCTTAAATGCTGATATACCTACAGTACCAATAAGTCAAATCATTCTGAAATTATAGATGAAAGCACTTTAACCCTACCTGTGGCATAGGAAAATACTCTAGAACTTGTCATATTTAACACTTTTAATGCTGGAAATCATTCAAAATTTAAACAACTATTCCAGAACTTCCAATTACTGCATAATGTAGCTGGCTAAAACACTACCGTACCTCCAATTTGTTTTTCTCAACAGCAGCTTGTAGAGAAGGAGAGGCTACCAAAGGCTGAAGGGGAGCATCAGAGGAGGAAATCTGTGGAATGAAGATGAAAAGTCAGGAGAAAAAACAAAAAGAAGGTAATCAAAAGTGACAGGTACAGGCAAGAAACAAAAACTCATGCATATCTGAAATATACAAGTACTTAGACATTAACAAGGGAAAATAATGTATCAAGAAGAATGTCTCTTTAAATTTTTCCAAATAAAATTTCTAAAAATAAAATATTTATTATAAAATATTTATTATAGAACAGTGTATAATCTAAAATAGATTTCACTAGAATATAAGTTTAAAACATACTGAGACAAGGTTGTACCAAGGTATTTAAAAAATAATTAAATGTCTCCATTGACTCACTTTTAGTCCTTATTACTATTGAAATACTAATGCATGAAGACATATTGTCCCAAGCAGCAAGAGAGCACAAATGAGTTAGGCTTTTTTTTACTTATAATAACTGTTTTAAGAATGTAAAATAAAACAGATTGAAGTAGGAAAATTAAAGTTTTAATCAACTATTTACCAAAACAGAAATAAAGCGCTGGGAAAGAAGAAGTGGACTAATGCAATGTAATAAACAGTAAAGCAGCAGACAGACTTATAAGGCAATTTATACGCTTCCTTCTTTACAATGAGTACTTACAAATACCATTTCCAGAGCTGTACTTGCTGATTTACCTTAGAGCATTATCAGAGTTATATAAGCAGCAGAGCTATTTATACATGAAAAAGGATTTCACCTAAAAGCCTTTTCACACATCTTCCTCCTCAATTTCTACATACACAGTTGATCTGTAATGGAAGCATTATCTTCCTGCTTTCCTTACTGCCAAAATATAACTGAAAGACATTTAGAAAATGCGTACATCTTTGGAGCCATAAAACTGACATCTCTATATTGCCCTATCATATCAATAGTGCCTATGAGGAATTTTTAAAAATAAAAGGTACTACAGAAAGGTCATTATGTCATGTCAAAAGAACATGGTGAGATGACAAGTCCTCATTTAATCTGCTTGTTAAGTTAGTTATGGTTAGAATCCTTGAATTACAACCTGAGGCCATAAATTTATGGGGGAGTTTTGCCTTGCACATTATTTGTTGGCTATTATCATTGTGCAAACTAGCCATTTAGTGACTAATGGAAATTACACATAGAAGAAAATATTTAAGAAGTCAGACAGCATCTTAAAACATGGCTTCAAAGCTGGTTTATCCTACTAGACATTTATTTGCAAAAGATCTTTAATTGCTACTTTGTGTAGAAACAAGATTTAAAAATACACATAAAATCACTCAAGATGATAACCTGTATCATAAATCCCTTTTTTGCCCAAACTTATATAAAAGCTGAGCATTAAAATATAAAAGAGAAATTTAGTACGTTGAGGGTTTCTAATTCAAGATAATTCAGCTCTGGCCAGGTGGTTCAGTTGGTTAGAGCATCATCAGACATGCCAAAAGGTTGAGGGTTTGATTCCCAGTCAGGGCACATAACTCAGATACCTGGTCATGGTGAATACTAGAGACAACCAATTAATGTTTCTCTCTCACATCAAAAGTGTTTTCTCTCCTCCTCTTATGTTAACAAGCATATTCTCAGATCATGATTCAAAAAATAAAAGATAATACATTGTAAAAGTGCTTGTTCTCTTTTTGAGGAAATGATAAAACTGACTTGACCACTTTTAAACCCAAAAGCAGGAACATAAAATTATTATGGGTGTGCCTTGCCTAAACAGGTAGACCCTTAAACTGGGCCCCTCCCTAAATAAGAGAGATGATGTGTGAGAGAATTTCTCCAACTGGCCTTGAGGAAGCAAGCTACCAAATTTTAAGAGGATGGGCCTGCAGCAAGGACTTGAGGGTGGTGCCTGGAACTGAGAGTGGTCTCCATCTGACTGTTAGCAAGATCCCTAGACTTCAGTCATACGACCACAAGAACATGAATCCTGACAACAACCATGAGCTTGGAAGATACCAATCTTCAGATAAGAATGAATGCGACCAACTCTTTGATTTCGGTCTGGGGATAGTCAGATCTGAGAACTCAGCTTACCCATACCCAGGCTCAACCAACAGAACATGTAAGGTAGTAACTCTGTATTATGTTAAGTCACGAAGTTTCTAGTAATTGATTAAGTGGCAAAAGAAAATTAATCCAATAACCATCTTTTAATAAAAAAATTTTTTGAGCAGTCTGGCATTCAAGTCCTCGATACAATCTCTATTTGCCTTTCAAAACTATTTCCTCATAATTTATTCTCTCATCTACCCATCCCAAATATTCCTCCTTCATACTCACTAGACAAGACAGTCTCATGAACTACTCACCAAACCCAAACACCAAATAATATACTCGAATTCTTTCCTCTTCATCTAACTTTATTATACATGGGATAAAATGTCCTTTAAGCAAGAAATACCTTTCCTGCATTATCAACACTCATCCAAGTTTCTCTAGAGTCTTACTTTTCTATTAAGAATACTTTTAAACATATCTCCTTTTAAAATTCTCCTAGTGGAAATTAATTACTGCTACCTAAATTCTGTGTTCCCATAAAACTTTTATTCTTCTGTCATAACAGTTACCACATTCTGGACACCATACATGTACGTACATGTTGATAATGTTTGAGAGTATGCTACTTTTGGACAAAAATTATACCATTTCTACCTCAGTGCCTTGCAGATGGTATACATTCAATAATGTTTGTTGTTAGAGAACCAAGATGGTGGAGGAGTAAGTGGAGCTACACCAATCTGGAATTACAGCTTAATTGGGGAGAAATCATCCAGAATAATCAACAGAACACCAACTGGAGAGAAGTCTTATTACTACAGACAAGAGAAGAGACCACTTCATCACAAAGTGACTGGAAGGAAGTGCAGAGACATGAGAGGGATGGCAGGGCTCCCATGGGTGGCAGCTGAAGGCACGGAGAAACAGCCGGAGGCTCCACCTGAGAAGGGTAGGATCTAAACCCCCAACTGGGCTTCCCAGCCTACAGCAACCCAGCTGAGAGTAAAACAGCACCCAGCTGTGAAAAGCAAAAAGCTGCCAAGTTTAGTGGCCTTGACAGAGAGACCGAGTTCTTAAAGGGACCACAAACAAAACTACAGTGGCACCCACCTGGGCTCCAGCAGAGAAAGGACAGAGTGGACTAGAGACATTTAAGGAGGGTTTGGGTCAGTGGCTTTAGGGGGAGAGTTGAGGGAGCAGCCCCTGAGCCCAGTGCTGACCCATCCCCTATACAGCCAGCAAACCACTCTTCTCCAAAGGGCCGGGAGCCTGAGGGGAAGCCACAACCCCACCCAGTAGTGCCTAAACCTGACCTCAGATCACAGGTTGACTGGATTAACAACTGAATTCATCTGCCCCACCCAGAGGTGCCTAAAACTGACCACTGATCACAGACTGATTGGATTAAACAACTAAAGGAGATAAAGACAGTGGTTCTCTGGTAGTTTCCAACTGGCTGACTAGGCCCAGACTGGGACACGAGCTGATGTCACCAAGTGCAAAGCCAGGAAGTAAAAAAGTGCACCTCTACACCACAGAAGGTCACACCACTAAAACAACAAGTCAAAGCAGACCAATCCAAGAAGTAGAAACAAACAAGTCACCTAAAATGGGGAGCAAAGAAACAAACCCGCAGCAAAAGGAAAGGAGGAATCCCCAGGGAGTATGCAAAATGAAAAAGAGGCAAGCACATTCTCAGACATGGAATTCAAAATGATGATGATAGAGAAACTCAATGAGCTCAGCCAGTTCAAAGAAAACTACAAACAACTCCAGGGGAACTATGAAGAACTCCAGGAAAGCTACAAGGAATCTACTGAGAACTACACAAGCATTAAAAAGGACACAGAAACCAATAAAAGCCAGGAGGAAATGAAGAATACAATTTCTGAATTGAAGAACACAGTAGAAGGAATCAAAAGCAGGCTAGAAAGAGAAAGCAGAGGATTGGATCAGTGAGCTGGAGGTTAATGTAGGAAAAAATTCCCAAGCAGTGCAACAAAATGAAAAAAGACTGAAAAAGAATGAAGAGGTTTTAAGTGAGATGCAGCACAACATGAAATGTAACAACATCCGTATCATAGGGATACCAGAAGGACAAGAGGAGGAGCAAGGGATAGAAAACCTCTTTGAAAAAGTAATGACAGAAAACTTCCCTAACTTGAGCAGAGAAAATTCATGCAAACTCCAAAAGCACACAGAGGGTCCCAAGGAAGATGAACCCAAATAGGCCCACTCCAAGACACATCATCATGAAAATGGCAAATTTCAAGACAAGGAGAGAATCCTAAAAGCATCAAGAGAGAAACAGCTAATAATATACAAGGAGGCTCCCATAAGGTTATCAGCTGATTTCCCAACAGAAACACCACAAGCCAGAAGAGAGTGGCAAAAAATATTTCAAGCAATGAAAAAGAAAGGCCTGAAACCAAGAATACTCTACCCAGCAAGGCTCTCATTCAAAATGGAAGGTGAAATAAGGAGTTTCCCAGACAAAAGAAGGCTAAAAGAATACATCCCCACCAAACCAGCATTGCAAGAGATGCTAAAGGATATGCTTTAAGAAGATGAAGAAACAGAGAGACAGAAACACAGGTACAAAGGGAAAAATAGATAATGAATAAGTACCTATCAGTAATAACCTTAAAGGTAAATGGATTAAATACATCAATCAAAAGACAAAAGGGTAACTGAATGGATAAGAACCAATTTTAACTTATGAATGCTTTTAAATGATCTTGTTATAAATAGATTTTACTAAATAAGGTATAATTTTGTAATTACTTATATCTGTATTACTGTAGATTAAGTTTTCTTAAGATTAGAATTATTTCACAATATGGGAAAATCATGTTACTTGCAAAACATGATACTCAGAAAAATCAAATGCAGTTAAGAAGAAAAAAGAAAATGTGGATGTATACATGCTACATAGAATACATGCTACCTTATTTACTGTTATAAAATATGTGCTTATTTGTGGGTAATATATAGATTTTGTTAGCAATTTATGTTTTAAATAGCAACCAACTGGTTGTGGGTGTGTTGTGAAATCAATCTTTAGGTCAGAAAAGATGCTGAGAATGAAGACCAATTTGGATGGAAGTTGCAAACTACTAAACTATATGATTCATGTACATAGGAAATATAATTCTCACATTAGCATCTAAATCAGATGAGATTCCTTTCAAATAGATCATGGAAATATACATTTACAGATATGAAGCTCCCAAACTGGGGATGCTGGGGAAAAGGAATTAATGCTATAGTAAACTTTATTATTAAAATGTGAACATACCTAATCTCTACCTCAGCAGACTCTTAAATAGTTCAGGGGTTAGTTTAGGACCACACAGGAAGTCAACCACAAGTTCAAATAGCTAGAATACTATTCTACAAAATTATTTAAATTCTAGGGATTTTTATTTTTTACCTCAACTTAGTAGACACAAGAATTTCTACTCTGGGGACCAGCTGAGCACTGCAAGTGCCATTATTTCTCATGGCTTCAACTTGTAAAACACATGTAGAGGAAAAACAAAGGGTTTTGAAAGAAGACCTGTGCACAGCGAAAAAATAATAATAAACAATCTACTATTTAAGATGGAAAACTCCAAAAAGAGTAAGTTGTAGTTCCAGTAGCTTAATATAAAGTTGAGTTGTATTATTGGAGGGGGAGGATCTGACTCAAAAACCAAATTCATTTTTTACTATGGGTTTGGCAATGTCTCTAGGACAAGTTTCACAAAAGTGAGTTCTACAATACACCATTTCTGTGAATATAGTTCACAAAAATAACATTCCAGAGTGAAATAAGTATTAAAGAAGAAAAAAACTGCTTAATTTGCTACAATATATCTAAAATACTATCATTTAACATGTAATAATTACATAAGCTATTGGCATATTTTAAACTTTTTGTATTAACTCTTCAAAATCCAGTATGTACTTTAAATATGTGTAAAATATGTACGTGTGTAAATGTATTTTTGCATGTGTTTGGTCTTATTGCAAGTCATTAAAAGAGTAATTCTTTTTAAACAAATGAATTAACGTAGGCATTTTGAAGTAATGAAAAGAAAACTTTATATTAATATGATGTGAGAACCTGACAGAAGGCAGTAATTAAGTGGTGAACTGTCTAGATGTGAAAGGGGGCAAGAAAAAGTACACATTGGTGGTTGCAGAATAGAAAGGGGGACGTTAAGAATAAAGGAAATACACAATGGAATTCTATATAGCAGAAAGAAAGAAGGAACACGCACCCTTTGCAGCATGGATGGAACTGGAGAGTATTATGCTTAGTGAAATAAGCCAGTCAGTGAAGGACAAATATCATATGATCTCACTCATTACAGGACAATAATGAACAAAACTAACAACAAGCAAAACAGAACCAAATATATGAATACAGTGAATAGGCCTTCAG
>PVIW01016294.1:0-17077 GCA_004026585.1 Noctilio leporinus | reverse complement strand
AACAGAACCAAGTATATGAATACAAGGAATAGGCCTGCAGTGGTCAGGGGGAACGGGGTTGGGGGTAGGGGGGAGGGGGGAGGTAGAGGCAAAGAAGGGGAGCAGCTTAGACAAGAACCTAGTATAAAGGAACCATGGACATGGACAACAGGTGGGATTGACTTTGGGGGGAATGGGTGGGTGGGGAGGGGGACAGAGGGGAGCAAAAAGGGGATGGATGTAATACAACAACAATAAATTTTTTTTGAAAATGTAGTTTTATGTCACTACAGTAAGGGGGAAAGTAGAACCACTTGCCATCCTGATACATAGAAAATTAATTAACTGAAAACAAAAATTTAGAAAATTCTCTCCAGAGACTATTGCTCACCAAATCGCATCTAGCTGTTTAATCGACAGAAGGAAAATTGGAATGTGAAGAGAGTTAAAGAAAGATGTTGTCAGGACTGAGAAAGGGCGGAGAGGGGATGCCATTCGCTCCTGGGTTTCAGCGTTATTTAAGGCACGTCCATGTTCCACTCTGGATTATCTTCAACTCCATACATAAACATCTCAGGTACCAATAGAGGAATGTAGCCCATGCTTCAGGAAGTACTAATGGAGCAAACCAGGTATGTGCAACCAGGGCAAAAGTTCAAAAGCTGGGGTGAGTGGGTGGTGGAGATAAAAATTATAGCTGGCAAATCCCAATAACCACAGCCAACCTATTATCAGGCTCATTGTGTTGTCACTGCATTAACTCTTTCCCAGCCATCCGACGGCTGCTCAACAAGTCAGTCTCCCACAGCACTCCACTCACACCAGCATCCTACTCAGACCCTCCCATGGCACCTTCTGCCTGAGTGTCAAGTTCAACTGCCCAGCATGGAATTCAAGAATATCTACCACCCAGCCCCAAACTTTCCTTTTCAGGATTTACCCCCAATACACTGGATGACCATCCAACTCAGTCCTTGAAAATACCTAATCCCACCTGCATTAATGGGCACTCTGTCTGAAATGGTGACTGACACTAACTTAGCATCCTTTAGAGAAGCGGTCTAAAAGGGGCAGCCCTACGCTGAGGTACATGAAGACTTCCCATGGGGTAGTCTTCATGTACCTAAGCAGGAAGATTTATTAGCTAGAGATTCTATTTTCATTCCCACCCTCCTGCTCTGCCTGAGAATGTGTCTCAGTTTAGAAAGCCATGACCCCTCTCTTTTCCTACCTTCCTCTTCACAATAGTCCTCTGCCTCCTTGCAGAAGAAAAACCAACTTCTCCCACATCCAGAATTTGACTCTGGATGTCTTTAAGTGTCAAGATATTTGGGTGTCAAAAAAACAAATGGACAGTGGAGAATGCTGGTGTTAGCAAATCTTCCTTTAATCTGGAGACCATAAACCCTTGCTACTCAAAATGTGATGCATAGACCAACAGCAATGGCATTGCTGGTGGGTTTATTGGAAATGCAGGATCTCAGGCTTCAACCCAGACCGTCTGAATCAGAATCTGTATTTTATCAGGATGCCTGAATGGTCTTTACACACCTAATGTAGGAAATACACTGCCATCAACTACCCTATCCACCTCTTTATGAGAAGTCTTTCCCATACCACCTTTTTATTTTCAGTAGTTATTTATCAAGTTATAAAATATTGATATTGTTTTGATAAGTTGTATGATAACACAATCCAAGAGAAAGATACTTAGAGTTTTATGGTCAAAGGAAAGTTTTAAAACACCCATTTCCATTTACACACATATTTTGGGTAAAAAGAAGTATGACAGAATAATCAATAAAAAGTTTTCAAGCATAAAAATATTGTAAGGTAAAATTCTGTAAAGGAAGTAGAAGGAAATGAGTTCAAGAAGGCAAAGAAAGAAACAATGTAAAATTTCTGATTTGTGCAGGTAATTTTTAAAGAATGGTGATAGACACCAATGTATGAGGTCTATCTGGAAAAAGTCCAGCCATTGTTAATATAATGAGAACGGTTTGTGTGACATTGATGTAACCTGGTAGCCAAGAAGAGTGGACTGGAATTCACATGCATGAGCAATGAGGACTTCACTGTACTAGTCAGTGGGGGCAGTGGACATCATTGAGGGAGCATGTGTACCGTGAGGTCGTTGCATTCAAAGTGACTGAGCAAGTAGAGCAACGAATCTGCATCAAATTTTGCATTAAGCTTCAACATTTCTCAGCAGAAACTATTGGGACGATTCAGAAGTCCACAGCTATGGGCAACTGGTGATTGGCAGCTTCATCATGGCAACATGCCTATTCATGCATCATGTCTTGTGAAGAGTTTTTGGTTAAAACAGCAAATCACATAGGTGACTCAGCCCTGCTACAGCCCAGACTTGTCACCCTGCGACTTCTGGCTTTTCTCAAAACTAAAATCCCCTTTGAAAGGGAAAAGACTTCAGACTGTCAATGAGATTCAAGAGAAGTACAACAGGGCAGCTGATGGTGACTAGGAGAAAACTGTGTGAGATCCCAACATGCCTACTTTGAAGGTGACTGAGCCGTCATTGTCCTACGTACACTGTTTCTTGTATCTTATATGTTCTTCAGTAAATGTCTTTATTTTTCATATTACATGGCTGGATACTGTCTGGACAAACCTTGTATTACGGTATTTATCCTATGGCCTCTCAATTACATTCATGGATACATACCTAAAAGAAACCAGTGTTTATGTAAACTCATAGTAGCTTTATAGCCAAATGCTAGAAACAACCCAAAATTTCCATTAAGAGAAGGCAAGATTTTTTGAATATGGAATATTCATTCAATAGAATACCATAAGACAATGAAAAATGAACTACTGCTACCTGCAGCAATATGCTTGAATCTCACAGACTACATGCTGATTGAAAGAAGCCAGGATGAAGGAAATCATGCAAAACTAGTTTATGGTGGTATATATTATGATATGGTGATGATAGAGGTCAGAGAAATGGTCACCTTTAGAGAGATACTGACTGAAAGGGGGCACAAGGGTACCTTCTGGAATGCTGGATATATACCCCACCTCCATTTGGGTGGTCAGTACACTGGTAAAATTACTTGAGCTGCATGCTTAAGATCTGCATGTTCTATGGTATATAAATGATACTTCAGTAAAAAGACAAAATTAAAAATTGCTATGTTAGTTTCCATTTGATACATTTGAAAGAGTAGTGTAATTTTATTCTACAAGGTCAATGTTTACAATATAGCAGAAATTATATCTTTTATAACTACTTAAACTTATAATGAAACATTTCAGATGTCAAGTTAAAATGTGTGAGGCAAAAGAGACTTTTCTCTCCCGAAGTTCATTCAGAGGGTAGGTAAGCAAAAAATGTTTTAAACCCAAAACCGCTGCCTTAGAGCCCATGTCAAGCACTGCTCCTCCCAGGAGGCCTGGACTGCTCAGCCTTTATGACCCTCCTCTGAACTCTCATTGGGCTGACAGTCACTCTCAGACCACCTCATGCTGTTTTTTAATTCTTTCATGTATGTGTGTCTTATCTGCTTTAGCTCCTCAAATGAAATTTAAGCTTTGAGGGTGGATTATCCCAGCACATATGGGTCATCAGGATATAAATATCTGTATAGCAAATTACTATTTACCTCTACAAAGTGCTTGTACCCAAGAATATTAAGTGATGTGATTATGGGAGTCTCTCCCAACACAAACACACATACTCACTCACACACACACCCACACTCATACCATAAACACACCACACACACTCATATACCCCACACACCACATACATGCATACCACACAGACACCACACATCACTCACACATACCACATACACCACACACTTACCATATGCACCACACATTCACACATACACATCAAATGCACTCACATATACATACCATACACATGTCGTATATAGCAAACACCATATACAACATATATCACACAAATTCACACAGCACACATGAGATGTGGTTATTGTTATTATCCATTTGTACTGGTGGAAAAAGTCAAGGCTCTGTATAAACATAATCAGAAACTTGTACAAGGTCATACTTTGTTCTAGGAACTGTAACAAATTATATAGGTATGCCTATGACATGGCCTACTGTTGAATTGGATTCAGAAGCCATCATTTCAAGTGCAAAACCTGCTGTATCAACACATAACTGTAAAAATGCTTTCCAAATTATTGTTCAGATTACTTTTAGACCATCCACTATTTGAAACTCATAATAAGCCTAATAATACCTAGCACTTCTGGAGCGCATTCCAGGCCTGGTGTTGAGTTCTTTAGATATTTATCTCACAGACTCTGCACAGCAGCCCCTATAAGGTGGGAGCTACTAGTGTTTCCCCCATGTTTTCCCCATAGATGAAGATGTGGGGCTCAGAGGTAAACAGCCTCTGGTCTTAACAGCTGGTGCATGGCAATTAAGCTAGAAATCACCCCAAGCCTTCAGATGGGAGCAATGACCCTCCCAACACCTCACTAGGGTGAGGCCATATTATTATTTTTTTAAAGCCTTAATCTATCTGTATTCAACCTCTTGCATCTTTTTTTTAATGAGATGGTGGTCCAAAGACATATTATTTATTAGAAATGCAGCAACCACTGCCTTTTTTCATTCCAGGACATAATCAGGAGCCAATGTTCTCATATTTTAGAGGGAAAGCTCATAAATCACAGTGTGATGACAGGAGCTGATTTGGAAAGAGCAAAGAAACCTTCCCCAACTCACACAACCAGCTGGAGCCTTCCAGGCTGGGTCATGCACGGAACCTCTAGCAGCCTGGCCTCCTCAGACTCAAGTCTTCCTAACAGGAAAGGGCCCTGGCAGGAGCTCCGCCCGAAGCCTGCCCAGGCCCTGGAACCCTGAGGGGATTTGATTACCCATCTCTTTATTTCTAACTCCCTTCCAAGCTGCTCCTCCTGGGGGCAGGCACAGATCTGGGTTTCTTCCTCGAAGATTACAAAAGAAGCGGAAAAAAATAAAATAAAGCCGAATTGCTCCCAAGGCACTGACTTCATTTAGCAGATGATCCCTGCAGGGGGTTGGTTCCAGTCACCGCACAACACTGGGTAGCGAAAAATAAAAAGGGGGTGGAGCAGGGAGGAGAAAGGCTTGGAAAGTCAAGAAAGGCTTTAACCTCAGAACCTCTGAGCTGAAGATCACTCCTTGATGGCTTGGTGCCAACTCCTGGGTTACAGGCAGACACATAAGGCCCAGCCAGGGAAGGGGCAGAACTCATTCTGCAACCCAGGTCTCCTGAGCACAGCTTTCCCCATGTCAGTCTCCTGATAAAATTCTCCATAGCTCCCCAGCATCTAAAGGCCCAACTCCTCTGACGTTCAAATTCAAAGCTCAAGATTCTACAGCTCATGTGTCCGTCCCTCATGATGCTCCTGCTTACTCTCCAAGCAAGTCCCACCAGGACCGCTGCGCCTGTGTCAATTCTGCCTCCCGTGGAAACAGCCAGGGCACCCACCGCACAGGAAAACAAGTTTCCTCACACTTCCACCCCCTCTCACAATCACACTCTCACTAGCAGGGGGCACGGGAAGATTCTTCAGATCCAAGGTAATTAGGAATTGTATTTTTTAATTAATGGGCTGCTTTTAGAACAGTTTTAGGTTTACAGAAATATTAACCAAAATGGACAGAGTCCCCTTCTCTCTCTCTTGCACATTTTCCCCATTATTAACATCTTGCATTGGGATGGTACATTTATTACAATTGATGAACAATACGGATACATATTAGTAACTAAAGTCGATATTTTACATTAGAGCTCACTCTTTGTGTTTTACATTCTAGGGTTTAAACAAATGCATGACATGCATTCATCATTATAGTATCATATGGTGTATTTTCACTGCCCTAAAATTCCCAGTGTTTCACCTATTCATCCTTCCTTCCCTCTTCTCCCCACCCCCTGGCAACTACTCATCTTTTTACTATCTCTGTAATTTTACCTTTCCCAGAACATCATACAGTTGGATTCATACATTATATAGGCTTTTAAAGCTGGCTTATTTTAATTAGTAATAAGCATTTAAGGTTCCTCCATGTCTTTTTATGGCTTGATAGCTCATTTCTTTTTGTTTCTGAATAATATTCCATTGTCTGGAATAACCTTTAGTTTATCCGTTCACTTATTGAAGGACATGTTGGTTGCTTCCAATTTCTGGCAATTATGAATATTTTGTGCAAGTTTTTGTGTGGGCAGAACTTTTCAACTTATTTGGATAAATATATTTTTATATTAATAAATAAACTATACTTAAAAGCAGTTTTAGGTTTATAGAAAGAAAGAGAATTTTATTTTTAGATAGGAAACACATGAATTTTTAAAATTAGTATAAAATTCAAGAGGTAAAAAGGGGTATGAAGAGAAAAGTCTTTCTCCTACCCCTGTCCACCGACCACCTCATCCCTCTATAGCAAGGCAACCAAATCACCAGGTTCATGTGCATACTTTCAGAAATAATGGCATATTTCAAGTATATTATTTCTCTGCTATATGTATTATAGCAGGGGTGTTGGACTCAGTTTCACTGGGGGCCACATCAGCCTCACAGTTGCCTTCAAAGGGCCGAACGTAATTTTAGGACTGTAACTACTCCTTACCAGTTAAGCGAGCTGGGTAGAAACAAGGTACCAGGCCAAAGGTGCCCAGGATAAAACAAGGTGGAGGGCCAGATTCAGCCTGCAGACCTTGTGTTTGCCACCAAGGTATTATATAGCATATCATTCACAGCTTTCTGTACCTTACCTTTTAGGACTATATCAGGGAGATTAGTCTGTATCTTTTTATTAAAAACTTCCTCATTTTTTATAGTACTATAGAATTCCACTGTAAAATTTTCTAACCAGTCCTCTTTTTTGAATTTTTAAAAAATAATCTTTTTAAAAAAATTTTATTGTTGTGTTGTATCCATCCCCTTTTTGCTCCCCTCTGTCCCCCTCCCCACCCACCCATTCCCCCCAAAGTCAATCCCACCTGTTGTCCATGTTCATGGTTCCTTTATACTAGGTTCTTGTCTAAGTTGCTCCCCTTTCTTGCCTCTGCCTCCCCCCTCCCCCCAACCCCTTTTCCCCTGACCACTGAAGACCTATTCACTGTATTCATACATTTGGTTCTGTTTTGCTTATTGTTAGTTTTGTTCATTATTGTCCTGTAATGGGTGAGATCATATAAAAACAATCTTTTAATCATCAACAATGCTGGAATGAATGACCACACACAAGCTTCACTTTGCATGTGTGCAGGGGCACGTTCTGTGTCAGGTGGACTTGCCAGACCAAAAGGTTCCTGCATTAGAATTTTGAGACTGTTAAGCCATCCACCTCTGAAATGGTACCAATCTGCCTCCCACCAGAAATTTAGGAATGGGTCACAGGGACTACTTAAAAAGAAGACATACTGGAATGTGCTTCAAAATAACCTTGGGTGAGGGGCTGGGAAGTGGTAGGATTATAGGTAACACAAGATGGGCCTTCACTGTTGAAATCTAGTTGTAGTGATGGATATGGGGAAGAAGCTTACTGTACTAGTTGCTCTACTTCTGTAACGTTTGAAATTTTCCATAATAAAAAAAGAGAAAAAAGAAAGACAGACAAAAGCCAGAAACTTGATCTGAAGCTTGCAGCTCTGGATAACAGGTCCGACTGGTTAGGAATGCCAATAACTTGTCCACAGAGGCCTCTGTCCCCAGCCTGGAGGTGGCTCTCCTGGGTTAGAAAGAGGGGCCAAGGCGTGACCCTAAGAACAATTTTAAATACAATTGCCAGGGCCCCACCCAATACTAATTCTCGACCTTGTCCTGAGAACAAGGTAACTTTTCTGACATCTCTTGAGATGGTGAGGCCCTACTTTCACAGCCCATATTCATCCTGAAAATCAAGATCACGCGAGTGTTTGGCCGCTCCGCTCCACAGTGGCAGCTGGTATAACCTCCCCACTCTAGCGGTTTGGGAGCTAACGAGGAGGATGGACTGTATGGTATGTTAAGGCTGGCTCAGCCTCATCACATCTGTGCAGTCATAGATGTGGCCCCTTCCAATGAGGCTGGTACTATTATCATTTCTACTTTAGTGCTGAAGCAATTGGGACTCAGGAAGCCACAATGGTTTGCCCAGGATCACACAAAAAGTGGCAGAGTCAGGGCTCAAATCTGGGGTAAGGGACAGATAGGAACCAAGATTATCCAGTCTCCAAATCAAGGTGGTTTCCCTTGGGGATCCAATGCCTCCTCTTTCTGTCCAGCTCCATCTCCTATCTGCACCTTACACTCCATCTGCCATCTTGGTGCCATTCTCACTGGGCCTGGCTGTCATCATATCCATCCCAGTGCATTCTGACCTTGACCTCAAGCCCTTGTCTGGTGGAGGGAAACATCAGCTTGGTAACACAATGTAACAGGCTCTGGATTTACCTGCCTAGGGAGGCTCAAATCCTGGCCCTTCCACATGCTCAACCAGGCAAACTTATCTCTTCATTTCCCTGGAAATCAATTTTTTCTGTAAAATGGAAATGATAATAACCTATCTCATATAGTTGTTGTAAGGATCAGTGATCATTTAAGAAAGCTCTTAGTACAGTGCTACATCGATTTTAATACTGCACAGTCCAGCACAGTAGCCACTAACCACATGTGGCTATTTAAAGTTGGTTAAAATAAAAATATATGTTTATAAGTCACACTTGCCACATTTCAAGTGCTCAAAAGCACAAGTGGCTAGTGGCTACTGTACTGGACAGCACAGAGTATTTCCATCGCTGTAGAAACTTATATTGAAATAGTTTCAGAGGCTTAATACAGGTTAGCCATAATGATCATTTATTGTTACTGATTTTCATGGCCATGTCTCACCTCCACGAATGAAAAATAAGGTCCTGATAGTCAGGGAGGACACCCATATTTTATTACTAAGAAGCCGTGCACAACCCTTCCCCAAAAGGCAGCATAATGGGGTCTGTGAGGCCCTCAGAGCAGCATAGTGACAGAGACTCACACTCTCATTGCCACCAGCCTAATATCCATTATCCTGAAGGGGAGGGAAGTTGTGTGGCAGGGTAGATAGCCCCATAGAGCCTGTACTCCAGCTGTTGTCATGAGGTGACATACGAGGTCTGTCCCAAAAGTCTCGGCTGCACAAATTCTTTTAATTGTATTGACATTGGCTCAATACTTTTGGGACAGGCCTAGTATTGTCTCTGCCAAGTAAGATCTTGGGCACGCAAGTCATTTTCTCTGTTTTCCCATTTGTAAAAGGCAAGTAACTATGCTCATCCTGCAGACTTGCTGCAAGACTCAGACTAGCAACAATGGGTGTGCTGTGCCAGGCACCTAGGAGGCCCTCAACAGACAGCCTTTGCGGAAAGGTGGCACACACTCACAGGCTTTGGAGACGTGGGAAGGGCACATCTCACAGGCTTTGGAGAACAGCTAGCCTGGGCTCCAAAACTGGTTTTCTCCACTTTTAGAAGTCACTTCAGCATCTCTGAGACTGTTCTCTCATCTGTAATATAGGGAATAATAATACCTTCCTGGTGGGTTTGTCAAAAGAGAGACAGTATGCATATCAAGCACCTGGCATGATGCCTGGTGCAGAGCAGATAAGCAATACATAGCAGGAATGAGCCATCACTGCCGGTATAGCACACAGAGTGAGCACACAGCACGCTAGGTGTTTCCCAGGCCTATCTCACGCCCTCAGTCCGCAGCCTCACAAGGCTGGGTCCTATCCTCCATCCTCACCGCCCCCTCAAACTTGGGCCCACATTCCATTCCTCCTCTGGGCCCTACATAAAAGGCTACATGTTTCTGCCCCTTCTCCCAGTCTCCAGTGTGTGAAGAGACTGTTGGGGACCCTATGCCCCGAGGGCTCCTGGACCCCACACCTCTTGCCTCTCTGGAAGGCACCAGCTACCAGCCAGACACAGCTCCCACCCACGGTTTCCCAGGCAACCCAGCAACCACGGCTTGTCCAGCTATGCCAGCCACTGTCCCTGCTGCCTCCACACTGGGTGGAGCCAGCCTGGTATCTAGGAGCAAGCTGCTCTGGACATCATCTCTGCACATGCCAGCAGTTTCTTAAACCTTGGATTGTCTCCCTCATTAGGTCAAGGCCCCCTACCAATGACATCAGTCTGTCCTTTATTAATCTTGACCAAGCCCATTCACATTCGTCATTGCTCCTGACCTGTAGAGGGCTGCAGGGAGGGTGTGGGAGTCATACCATTTTACAGATGGGGAACTCGAGGCCCAAGAA
Source organism: Noctilio leporinus (assembly GCA_004026585.1). NCBI lineage: Eukaryota > Metazoa > Chordata > Mammalia > Chiroptera > Noctilionidae > Noctilio > Noctilio leporinus. Next base: position 6,832 of record PVIW01016294.1, on the reverse strand, counting down.
AAGAGAAAGGACCTGCTTGAATCACAGGATTCCAACTCTGACTGGCACTGCCCTGGTCTAGCTCTGATCCCATGAACCAGGGGAAATAAGCCCCAGCAAGGGGCTGTTAAATGGGTGGCTGGGTGATGCAATACCAAGAGCTCAGACTCAATGAGTTCTGAGCCTGGCCTTGAAGCTTGTTAGCTGTGTAACATTCAGCAAGTCAATAACCTCTCTGGGCCTTGGTTTTCTCACCTGCAAAATGGACGGAATAATAGACAATTATGGCACTGAGTGCTTCCACAAATTGTCTCCTTATTAAGAAAAGCAGTGAATATCATGCTACAGCCTTAAGAGAGCTACACTGCTATCCCATTTTGCAGAGGAGGACACTGAGGCAGAGAGGTGAAGTGACTTGCCTAATTTCACCTAAAAGTTAAGAAGTCTTTGGTCTCCAAATCTTGTTCCTCTTGCCAGGGATGGGTCCTGTGCACTTGCCACATGTACCATACCAAGTCAGCCAAGGTTTTACAGTCTGTCTTTAGCATCTCATCTCACAATTACTCAGCATAGCAAAATCCAGGCTTAGCACAGATAACCAAAACTCCTGAGGCTTCCTTGAAGCAAGTTATAACTGCTTCTAACTTTCTCAGGGGTGAGGAAAAACATATGCTGGGAAGAAGCTGGATAACATGACTGGTATTTCCCCCTCCGCTTCTTACCACCACTCCCTCCTCCCAAAAGGAAGCACAGTATATGGGGTAGTGCTTTGAAAAATTAAGAGTTATTAAATCATGGTAATGATGATGCTATCTGTTAACCAGGACAACCTTTCTCTAAGTAAGAGAGTCATATCCTATGATTCCAACCACTCAAGGGAGTTAGCATTCAATATACATTCATGGCTGAAGAGATGGGAGACAGGAGATTCCCACTTTCCACACAGGTCCAAAAGCAGAGACCAAGATCCAGAGCCCCCTGAGAACCTAAACCAGATTGCTAAACCAGTTCCCTTGAGCAGAAAGAGGAAAGCAGAGCAGGTTGGGGAGAGAGTTTCCCCACGGCATCTGTGCCAGGTCCAAATCATAGCTATTCCCTCCCCTCTCATATAGAAGTCAGAAGTTCCTTCCCCACCTTCCTGATTTAGGTGAAATGCAAAGAAGGGTCAGAATAAGGCCACACCTCCTCCTACCAGGAGCTCTGAGCTAAAATGGACAGTGATCAATTTCAACATGATATTAATATTCATGGTTTTGCTGCCCAATGGTCCCTGAAGGATCTGATGCATTTAAATGGGAAGAGACCAAGATTCATTAATGCTAAATTTCCAGCTGGGTCCTCTGATGAGGCTGCTTATTTCTGTGTTTTCAAGCCAACCATGCTCCTAGAACTAAAACAGAAGTCAGAGAATTGGGCCCAACCTGGAAACATCTAAGTGTTGCCCAAACTTCAGGGCCATTTTCACAGTGTGTCCTCTGTAAAACCATCTGTCCTATATTAATTTAATATATTTCTTTCAATCACCTTGCTTTTTACATCAGATGATTCATAGTATTGCTATAAGTGAGAAAACCTGAATCATTCACCATTAATGGAAATTAACTATAAAAATAAATATAGTGAACACAAAATAATGTTATTAAATTCTACCTAGATTCTAGCCCTGTCTGGTATAGCTCAGTGGATAAGGCTCTAGACTGCAAACCCAAAGGTCACTGGTTCGATTCCCAGCCAGGGCACATAACCAGGTTGCAAGCCAGGTCTTCAGCCCGGGTCCTTAACTGGAGATAGGTGAAAGGCAACCATACATTGATGTTTCTCTCCCTTTCTTCCTTCCTCCCTGCCCTTCTCTCTAAAAATAATGAATAAAATCTTTTAAAATAAATAAATAAATTCTACCTAGATTCTGTAGCCTGAGACCTGTTTTCTTTTTAATAAAAGGGGTTTGACAAGTATTACAAGGAGTGTTTAAAGCATGCTAGAACCTAATGGCAACTTTCTCCTTAAGCTAATCAGAAGGGTTGAAGAAAGTTTGAAGAGGAAATAACGATCTATTTCTGTGAGTCAATGCTATTTAGTTTTGACTCTGTGAACTACCTAAAATCATTCTATATATATGCCAACAGTGGTACTCTATCCCTCAAGAACTGGTGGTTGGTCCAATTCCTTAATTCATAAAGGGGAAACTGAGGAACACAGAGCCTCACTCTGGTACAATAACCTGGGTCTCTTGGCTGTCAGTGCTCAGATATCTTGATTAAAGTTATTTATGTTCAACTCCTTTCTGCCCTGTTGTGATGAAAGGCAGCTAGCACAGTGCCAGTGCCAGCCACCGAGAGTTCCTCACAAATATTTTAAAATTAATCAATTAACCAATATAATGAAATGGTGTATGTGGTAAGGTAAACAATGACCCTCAAAAGATAGTCAGGTCCTAATTCATGGAACCTGTGAATGTTACCCTAACAGACAGACAAGAACTGTGCAGATATAATTAACTTAAAGATCTTCAGGTAAGGAAATTATCCTGCACTATCCAGGTGGATCCTAAGTGTCTTTGTAGAGGACAGAAAGAAGGAGATAAGCACAGATAGAAAAAAAACAAAAGGCAATGTAACCACAGAGCCAGAGATTGATAGTGTGGCCACGAGCCAGAGAACACCAACAGCACCAGAATTTGGAAAAGGCAAGGAATGGGTTCTCCCCTAATGTCTCTGGAAGGAACACGTGAGACCCTGCCAACTTCTTAATTTTAGCCCAGTGAAACTGATTTCAGACTTCTGACTTCTAGAACATGAGGGGATTAATGTGTATTATTTTAAGTATGTGTTCATTTATTACAGCAGCCATAGGAAACTAATGCAATGTGCAATGGACTACTTTGCAAGTTCGAAAGAAGTATAGAATATGATTGAAACTATGACTGATATAGAAAGTCAGGTGACCAGAAGAGGGAGAGACCATGGGTGCTGAAGAGTCAGTCAGCTGAGGCCTCATGAAGGTAGAGAGAACTGAGGCAGGACTTGTAGGATCCATATAATCAGAGAAAAGGAGAAGGATGAACAGGACATTATAGTAATATCACATACACCACAAGCATTTACTGCTGACCTACTGTATCTGTCTTAGAAGGCAGGAGGAGCTAAAATGGAAATATAATACAATAGGACCCCCCACCCCCAAGGAACTCCCAATGTACTAGGAAGATAAGGTATACCTAGGTGAAAACCTAATTAACAATATGAGCTGAAACAATCCCCCTTCTAGGATCAGAGGCATACACAAAAATATGCATTCAGGAATATTTATGACAATATTATTTATAAAAGTGAAAACTTGGGCACAAACATAACTGATACATGTATGCAACAAACTCGTATGCAGTTTTAAAATCTTAATGTAAAATAATATCCTTGGAAAATGCCTATAACATATAGTTAAATGACAAAAGTGAATTATGAAAATAGGATGTATGGTTTAGTCCTCCCAAAATATAAACACAGCATTTACACACAGAGAAAAAACCTGAAGCATATACACCAAAATGTTCATCATGGTTATCTCCGGCTAGTAGGATTACAGATTGATTCATTTTTTAATTAAATATTTACCAAGCCCACATGCACTAAATATTTTAGGTCTTGCAGGCTATATAGAATCTGTTGCAGCTACTCAGCTCTGCTCTCATAGCACAATATAGCCACATGACAATATGGCAATGAATGCACATGGCTGTGTTTCAATAAAACTTTATTTACAAAAAACAGGTGATGGAACATATTTGGCCTGTGGACCATAGGTTGCCAACTCCTATACTAATCGCTGTGGTTTTTTATATTTTTTCAAATATTCTACATAATAGGCATTATTCCTTTAGTATGGAAAGGGGCAAGAAAAAAATTTAAATCCTCAGTATTAGTGGCCCTGGCAAGGCCATAGTAAGCTAACATCTCCTATGGGGATGACAACCTTAAATATCTCTGGGGGTTAGGCAGGTACAAAAATGTAATTAGAGACCTGGTATAAAACAATAGGGAGAGCACAGATCTGACCAAATACATTCAAATTCACTCTTTAATGTTAACACTGTATCCACTAAACATAAACAATATATAAGCCTCAAGCTGCCCTAGCTGGTAGCACAGTGGGTAAGGCGCCGGCCTGCGAACCCAAAGGTCGTAGGTTCTATTCCCCAGCCAGGGCATGTAACAAGGTTGTAAACCAGGTCTCCAGTCAGATCTGTGGCTGGAGGCAGGTGAAAGGCAACCATACGTTGATGTCTCTCTCCTCTGCCTCTCTCCCTTCCCCTCTTTCTAGAAATAATGAAATAAAAATAATAAAAATGATTTAAAAAACTCAAGCTTATGACTCTGGAAAACCCTCCCAGCAAATGTCACTTTAGTGCCAGTCCTGCTGGATTCACACCCAGGGCAGAAAGGCCCCCATTCTGCCACAGCTGTCCCCACCTTGACCCTATTAACTCATGTTGAAATGACCAGCCCCAGCAAGAGTGCTAATGTTCATTGAAAAGATGCCTCCAGCCATGTGTGCGTTCACCTGACAGTAATAGGATGTAGGATGAATTTCCTTGACCTTCTGATGAGAATGCCACATGGAAGAATATCCAAGGCCACAGTGAAGCCCAAATATTTTATGCACATTGCAGCCGCTGCTCAGAAGGCTTGCCACGGGATGCAAAGGCACTACATCAGGCAGAGTGATTTATGTTTCTGCAAGGCACGTGAGTTATTGCCCCTTACCTCATCCTGGCAACTTGGCAAATTTTTGCCAATTGATTTTTGAAAAGGAGAGAAGAAACAAAAAGGGTCTGATTTCAGGGTGTGTGTGTGTGTGTGTGTGTGTGTGTGTGTGAATTTTCAAGAACTTTAATGAATGGGGCCTGATTATTTGATGGAGTTTCATTTTTATGGTGCATGTCAAACAAGTCATTATAATTACATTATCAGTTCTTGTCAATAGGTGAACCTTCAAGAGAAACTCTTCAGGAGACCCTCCATGCCTTTGAAGATAAATGAAGTACAGCAAGACATAAGAAAAGGAATTCAGAGAAGTACTTCTCAAATGCTGAGTCTAGCAAACTTTTAGGAAAAGCCTCAGAAAAAATTACAAAATCATTATAGTTGCCTCATGTCTTATAATGGGGTGATAAGCCTGAGCACCAATAAAGTACATGCTATGATCTATTTCATACTCAAACATGGACTTGAGAAAAGAACTTCTGAGTTACTTCCAGCTCTGCCTCAAGGCCTTAACCTCATCCACAAACTGGGATTAACAATACCTATCTAAGAATTGTAGGAAAATCAAATTAGGAAATATATATATATATATATTTCAAATATATATATATATATCTATATATATATATATATATGAAAGAGTTCTATAAACAGTAAAAAGTCTTGCAAACAAGTGTTATACTATTCTTCATCATGGTATGATTATTATTAGTCATAGGAGTCCAAAGCGTTGCTTGCATATAGACCGACTGCAATACTGACACAAGATTAACCGAAGAGGAAAAGGTTGCAGTTCCCTTAGCAGACCAGCCTCTCTCCCAGTGTGGTAGCGAATTTCAATGCTCAGGCTGGAATCCAATCATTCACGCTTGGGCTCAGAATGAGCACGTACTACCCCAGTATAAATCTATTTGTCCTTTTAACGTAATGTGGAACTCTCTGCCAAGCTCATATTTCATGCATCGGGCACTATTACCAAAGAGAAAAAAATACCTCATGTTTATTATCTTACCACTGGCGACATAGTACAGTGGCTTTTTTTTTTTTCTTTTCTGTGCCCTGCTTAGGGAATGATTCATATATATGTATACACACACATACACACACAGTCTGTCCAGAAAAAGTCCAGCCATTGTTAATATAACAAGAATGGTTTGCGTGGCATTAATGTAACCTGGACTCCAAGGAGAGCAGCCTGGAATGCACATACATGAATAATAACGACTTCATTGTACTAGTCAGTGGGGATGGTACATGTTATTGAGTGAGCATGTGTACTGTGTGGCCATCGCATTCAAAATGACTGAGCAATTAGAGCAACAAATCTACATCCAATTTCGCATTAAGTTGGAACATTCCTCCACAGAAACTATTCAGATGATTTAGAAGGCTACAGCTATGGGCAACAGGTGATTGGCAGCCTCACCATGATAACATGCCCACTCATGCATCATGTCTCCTGAACAGTGTTATGGTGAAACATCAAACCACCCAGGTCACTCAGTCCCTCTACAGCACAGACTTGGTACCCTGTGACTTCTGGCTTTTCCCAAAACTAAAATCACCTTTGAAAGAGAAGAGATTTCATAGAAAAAATACTTCAAAAATTTATATGGAGCCAAAAACGCCCACGAATAGTCACCACAATCTTGAGAAAGAAGAGCAAGATAGGAGGAATCACAGTACCGGACTTCAAACAATAATACAAGGCTACTGTCATCAAAACAGCATGGTACTGGCATAAGAATAGACATATAGATCAATGGAACAGAATAGAGAGTCCAGAAATTAACCCAGGACTCTATGGTCAACTCATATTTGACAAAGGGGGAAGGAACATCCAATGGAGTAAAAACAGTCTCTTCAACAAATGGTGTTGGGAGAACTGGACAGTAACATGCAAAAAGATAAAATTAGACCACCAACTTACACCATACACCAAAATAAACTCAAGATGGATAAAGGATTTAAACATAAGCAGTGCCACCATAAAGGTCCTGGAGAAAAATATAGGCAGTAAACTTTCGGATATCCTACGCAAAAATATGTTTACTGATACTTCACCAAGGGCAAAGGAAATCAAAGAACGAATC
>PVIW01016293.1:0-17080 GCA_004026585.1 Noctilio leporinus | reverse complement strand
TTCTTCTTCTTTACATTTTATTTATTTACTTTAGAGAGAGGGGAAGGAAGGGAGGAATGAGAAGTAGAGAAACATCAATGTGTGAGAGATACATCAATCAGTTGTCTCCTGTGCACCCCCAAGCTGGGACCCAATCTGCAACCCAGGCTTGTGTCCTGACTGAGAATTAAACCACCGACCTTTGTTTCAAAGGCTGATGGTCAATAAAATAAGCCACACCAGCCAGGATGAGAGCCCTTATTTTACTTCGAATCTTCTAACCCATAATTTCCTTAGGTTTGGAGGCATTCAGCTTCTCAGCCAATCTCATCCTAGGCTGTTTACCATTGCCTACCCTGAGGGATTCTCCCTACTTTTCCCCAGTGATCTGGTCAGGTCTCTGTAGCATCAGCACATCATTTCTTTGTGTCTGATAATGCTATTCTCTGCCGATTGGCTCTTTCTGCTGTAGTGAATTTGAGGCAGAAATTAGCCAACCTGGTTCTCATTCTCTGAGGCCACCAGATTCATTGTCTCTACTTCTTGTCTGCAAGATTTTCATTTTTATTTTCAATCTCTCTTGCTGTTGGTCTATCCCACATGGGTATCCTTGAGGTAAGAAATGGCCACCCAGCCCTTGACTTCTTACCTCAGTGCTAATCCCAGGCTGGTGTCTATGTGAAATCCTTATCCTAGTATTCCAGAGGAGGGAGTCTTCCCAGCCCAACAGAGGACCTTGGTGATGAGATATTCTCCAGAGAGAAGGGTGAATGTATAGATGCTCAGAAGGTATTTGCCATCACTCTCATCTGCTGTATTTTGGAGGAAAACAGTCTCAGTTAAAAGCTAAGTCTCACTTTTTCCTAGGTGCCAACAGGTTGTCCTTTGTTTCCTAAACATTCACCATTTAGAGGAGAGTGTGTTGTCAATAGGGTGTCATAGGGATCAGTCCATTGTTCAGCTAACTCCTGTTCAGGACTCTGCTCTGAGTCTTCTAGGCCTTTAGTAAGATCCTCCACTGGTACTGAGATAATTGTAGGGGGTGCACATCACTATTCCATGAGCACTGGCTGTATCTCATGCCTAATATGGGCAAAACCCTTGCTTCATTCATGTGATTCTTCCAGCATATCCACCCTCGGCAATAAAGGAAAATTCAACCAATGCAGTGAGTCTTGATTTAGAAGATTGCTGTTGATTTTGAGATGATTTCCTCCTCTGCCTTCTTCAGTTTTAAAAAGTTCTTTCTTGTGTGAAATATTGCTGGGAATAAATGATTTGTGATGTCTAAATAAATGTCTTTAATTAACTGAGTTACTGTGTGGCTTTTCCAGGTTTTAATTTTTTATTGGTTTATAAAATACCAAATCCTGTGAATCACTGTGTTAGCCACTCCCATTGGCTCCTACTTTACAAGGAATAACTCCTCCCACTCATATCCTTTTGACTCCACAGCCCACTTTCTCCAAGGCTGCTGATCCCACACTGAGCTATGAGCTGTTTTCTCCTTAGTGTAGCACTTATGAGCCCAGGCTCTGGAGCTAGACTGCCTGGTGACAAACTCCAGCTCTGCTTCTCACGTCTCTGTGACTCTGGGCAAGTTACCTAACCTCTCTGGGCCTCAGTTTCTTCATTGGTAAAATAGGGCAAATAGATTGATATATGAGAAGGCTTAGACCAGAAGCTGGAACTCATTGATTGTGTGTGTTAGCAGTTATAATTGCTGATGTGAACATGACTGATTATGATTGATTAACATGGTCATCATCATGATGCTTGGACTTTGTATCTTCTGAAGCAATATCATGTAGCTTGGGATAAACATCACAGACACAAGAAACAGCCATACCAGGGCTTCTGTATGGGCTCAGCCACTCACCATTTCCAGGTATGCCCTATGACAAATCAGTTTATATTGCTGAGCCTCGGTGCCTTCATTTTTAATATGGCACCTGTCATAACACATGCTTCATGAGGATGCTGTCAGAAAAAACAGAAATAGGATTACATAGTACAGGGTCTACAGAAGGAAAGACAATGTAATACTTTGCTGAGGACCTACACAAGCCTTGGATCAATGAAGAACTATATCATATTCTGGAATGGTGAGATTCAATGCCTAACTATGTCAGATATTCTCCAGATTAGTCCATAAATATAACTGAAGTTTATTAATGCATTTAAAGGCTTGACATAGTCCCTGAGACATGGTAACACTACATAATGTTAGTCTCAGTCTTACTGCTAGGATGAAAATCCCTATGGTATTATGATAAGTGAAGCATCTAAACTTGGGAGTCATTGTGTAAATCTTGGTACTACCACTTACTAGTTGTGGGACACAAAGCATGTTATGGGACCTTTCTAAAATTCACTTTCCTTACCTATGAAAATAATTGTGCTACTGACTCATAGTGCTATAGGAATTAAAATAGATTCATATTTGTAAAGCTCTTATGAAAGAACCAGGCATATAGTAAATGATGTTTACTCTTTTGTTAAAATAAATGAGTATATCCCATATATTTCCACCCAAACTGTAGTCATTGATTTACCAAGAAATTGGTCTGAATAAGAAGTGAGCCCTGACTGGTGTGGTTCAATGGATTGAGTGCCAGCCAGTGAACCAAAGGGTCAATGATTAAATTCCCAGTTAGGGCACATGCCTGGGTTGTGAGCCAGGTTTCCATTTGGAGGTGCACAAGAGGAAATCACACATTGATATTTCTCTCCCTTTATTTCTCCCTCCTTTCCCCTCTCTCTAAAAATAAAATAAATTAAATATTTAAAAGGTTGAACAGAGTCTGAGGTTTCTCTTGTGCCAGATGGCCAAATGGCTCCATCTAGCAAGGGTCCCTAAGCCTCAGCATCCATACAGTCTCTCTCAGGTCAGAGCAGTGGACCCTACCTCTTCCCTGGAAAATGGAGTGTATGTTGGCATTTCTAGTCCTTCCTCACTGAAGGAGATCAAGACTCAAACCTGTAATTCCATAAATTCTTTTGGCTCTAGCCTGGAAAACCTGTGACTAGTGGAATCTGAACACATGAATACATGCCACACTTCAACACCCATTAGCCATAGGCTCTTGGTTAAGTTCCCTCATAACCCTGTGAGTCTTGGTTTCCTCATGTATAAGAAGGAATGATAAGTACTTATTGGCATTGAGGTGAGGACTACATGAAAGTGTTCAGCACCTGTACACCTAAAACTAAAACAAAATAATATTGAATGTAAACTGTAATTAAAAATTAAAAAATCATATAGTAAAAAATGTTCAGCATTTTATACCAGGCCTGTCTTGAGAAGTACACCCAAAGTGAAATAATACACATAGCTCAGTGACCACCCTGTTGGAGGTTACTCCCTTTTTCACCTTCCCTAACCCTCTCCTCAGTTTTATGTCCTTCCATAGCTTTCAGTGTTTTCTAACAAACTAAAATTCACTAATTAAAAAAAATTCACTAATTTATTGTATTTATTGTCTTTTCCCTGATAAGATATAAATTTCAGAAAGCCAGGACCTTTGTCTGTTTTGTTCACTGCTGAAGCACCAACACCTACAACAGGGTCTAAAATATTGAGCCCTACTCTGGCTGGTAGCACAGTGGATAAGATGCCAGTCTGCAAACCCAAAGGTTGCTGGTTCAATTCCCAGCCAGGGCAACATAACCAGGTTGCGAGCCAGGTCTCCAGCGAGATCTGTAGCTGGAGGCAGGTGAAAGGCAACCATACATTGATATTTCTCTCCTCTCTGCCTCTTTCCTTTATCCTCTCTCTGAAAAATAATAAATAAAATCTTTTTTTTAATTAAAAAATATCGAGCCCTCAGGAACACTTTGTTGAATGAATGAATGAATGATGTGTGAGTCTTAAAATTTATTGCTCTATAGAATTCTCATGAGTACATTCATTGATCAAAATATATTTGGCTACATATAGCAGAAGATCAGCTCAAACTTGTCTCCCCTTAAGGATATTCACTCCCTTACCTAATGAAGCTGATGTGGGGCTGGCTCTCTTGTTGGTAAAGCCATAAAGAATGTAAAAGGCTCTAACTAGTCCAGGTGGCTGTCTCTCTCTCAGGCTGGCTCCCTCACAGGGGTCTCAGGATGACTGGGGCAGCATCCACCTTACAAGTTACCAATTTCCTCCCACCACCACCACCCCCAAAAAAGTTATTTACAGTGATTGCTCTGCTAAGATCATCTGCTTACCTAAGATTTATGGCTTGCTGGAAAGCCTTTTGCCAACTAATTTAGAGCCATGATTTTCATGCTTTTCAACTCTCCCTGCCTCCTTAGGCTGCAGTACTACTTTCCCTTATTCTATCTAGGAGCTCATACTTCTCCATTAGTATTCAGCTCATGTGGCACCTCCTCTGAGAAGCCTCCCCAATATCTTTCTCATCTCACATGGGCCTGGTTAGGCACAACTTAACCTGCACTCTCATCACATCAATAGATATCCTGCCACAGATCAAATGCAGCGCACACTGTCATCATTGCTCTGTTCATTCACTCCTACTTCACACTGCAAGACGCAGTTTCCATGCCAGTTTCTCTGCCCTCTGCCTAAGCCTTCCTTCCTGGATTTCACCTCAAAGGTGTCAGGACTTCAAGGATAAGAAATTGCAAATACTGTATAGATTTCAGAAATGTCAAAACACAGCAGGCACAGGGATACTATTTTCATCTTCACTTCCACCCTGAAATGTTAATTCTGCTTCTTCCCTGTCTGTAACTAACAGCCTCCTTTTATATACAAGATTCCCTTCAGGTGACTGAGCAAGACCGGGCACCACAGAGCCTTTTACTTCTTAGTTGGCCTGGCCTGAGGAAGCCTTGCTACAGGGACAGCTGATTCAGGAAGCCCCAGGGAAGTCTCAATTGGAGGGGAACCAGGGATCAGAAAGCAAAGGCCTTCATAAATGCAGGAAAGATACCTGGGGCCATGACCAATTATCCTGAAGAACTTTCCCTAAGAAAATAATCATTGAAAGTCATAATTTGGGGACAGATAACAGGACGCACTCAAGGTCTTCGCAGCAAAAACTCTCTCTGGGACCTTCCATCTATGAATGAAAAATGTCCAAAGGTTTCTTTACTTTTTATAAAATATTTTATTATTTCTAGAGAGAGGGGAAGGGAGAGAGGCAGAGAAGGAGAGAGACATCAGTGTGTGGTTGCCTTTCATCTGCCTCCAACAATGGACCTGGCTGGAGACCTGGCTTGCAACCTGGTTATGTGCCCTGGCTGCAAATCAAACCAGTGGCATTTGGGTTTGCAGGCCAGCACCTTATCCACTGTGCCATCAGCGAGGGCCAAAGGTTTCCTTACTTAAAGTGCCCTTTAATAAATCCTACTGACCTATCTAATAGGTTATGATGTAAAGCAAGGCCAAAAGAATCCACATACCTAAGGTCAACTTTATATTTTACTTGTTAATCTTTCTTATCAATCACTACTTAAGTTTACCACTACTTAATATAACCACTATCTTCCCTAAATATGTTTCAACACTATCTTTTTCATTAAAATAGTTTAAATTTTTGCAAAAATGGTCTCAGTACTGATGTATCTAATTTTCTGTGAAATATTTCATAATTTTTTTAAACGTGGCACATCCATACCATGTAATACTACTCAACAATTGAAAAGAACAAATATCAATACACACAACAACCTAGATATTTAGAAAATTTGCTGAGATTTTTTTTAAGCCCTGCTGACTGTAGGATTGTAGCGGGGAGCAGGGCAGTGGAGAGCAACAGGGGGGAATTTTTGACAAATGTAATAGAACAACAATTAAAAAACTGAGAAAAAGAGAAAAAAATTTTAATCCCAAAGGTGCTGCATGATTTCATTTCTATAACATATTTGAAGTAATAAAATTATAGAAATAGATATTGGTGTTTATAAGAGATTAAGAAGGTGGTGGAAGGTACATGGTAGATAGGTGTGGTTGCAAAGGGTAACCTGGAGGTTTCTTGTGATGGTGAAAATATGTATCTTCACTGCATCAATATCCTGTACTATATTTTACTACATTATTGTACTATAGTTTTGCAAGATGTCACTACTGGGAGTAGGTTGGGAAAAACATCAGATTTCTCTGTATTGTTTGTTACAACTACAACTGAATCTACAATTATGTCAAAAACCAAAAAAAAAAAAAAAAAAAAAGGTTTTATTTTTTAAAATATTTTATTTAGGAGGATCAAAGATGACAACAGAATAGACAGCAGTGCTGATGGCATTCTCGAGTACCGGAGCAGCTGGAGGACAGGATACGGCTGGAGGACAGGTACCTGGGGACATCTTCAGGTACCTAAGAATTGGAGCAGTCAGCATATGAACTCAGGGGAGCACAGCCCAGAGGCAGCAGAGACCTACAGGAGAGCAGATGAGAGAGTTCCAAACCGGCTGGCAGTCCGAGGTCGGCTCTGGGCAGTGGTGGCTCTACCCAGAGGGGCATCTTTAACTGAAGCCAACTCCAGGCTCCCTGGTGACTAGAAATCTGAACAGTGAAGTGTGGACAGTGAGGGCAAACACCTGAGGGAACAAGGAATTGAACTCCTGCAGGAGAGGGACTGTGTGAGAGCCTTGCTCCGGAGACTGACAGAGAGGAAGCTCCTCACTGGGTCAGAGGCAGAAAAGAGTCCTGTGGGGGAGCAGGAAAGTGCACCAACTGGGGTGGTGAAAGGACTGAAAAAGGTGCTGCTGTGCCACCAGGGAAACAGCAGCTTGAAACCGCTGAGAGGGGAGAGGCCCAGCCCTGCACACCCACATAGGCCCCCAGGCTCCCGCTCAGAAACTCCAAACTGTGAGCCAGGAATAGATGGGGCAACTGACCAGCCCATTGCTGGAGACAAAGGCTGCACTACAGAGGTGCTGGGAGGGCACACATCACAAAGGTGGCATGAAGGACTCCTCGGAGAGCTGGTCTGCTTGGAGGATTGGCCCTTGCCCAGGGGAGCTGGGCAGTGTTGGAAGACCCCGGGCACTGTTGGCATACAGGGGCTGCCTCCTCCGGGAGCTGCGGGGACAGGGCCAATCATCGCAGGAACCAGCAAGGTTGCAGGCTGCCCTGCAGGGGTGCCAGGTGCCCATCACAGGAAAGAACCTCCACCAGGACTTGGAGGGGACACCCTCCTGGACTTCAAACAGAAGAAAAGGGAGGGCCCCAGAACACCAGCAGCCCTAAAACTCAGTCAGGCTACTGGAGGCCCAGCCTACCTGGGGGCTGACACTCAGAATCAACCCTGACTGTGACAATCAGAGGCCCTGCCACTCCAAGGCCAGCTAGACTGTAGACTGCAGAGACCTGACCAAGAAAAAGAGGCAGACTCAGGAAAATGGATTGCTGCTAATTTCAAGCACCTGAGTTACATCGGGAGCTACATAAACTATTAATCTCTCACATCTCCTTTTCAAAAGTTACTTCTCACATATTTTTAATCCTCCCCTATCTCAATCCACCTAAACACCCAAGACCCTCCCCCTACATTTGATTTAAAGTCTACTCACTCTCTGGCTACAATGCATTCCCAGTCCTCAATCTAAGTTTTCCTCCCTTCCCCATCCACCTAAACCCTTTCTTTATTCTTTCCTCTTTTTTTCCCCTTCCTTTTTTTTTTTCCTGCTAAAAGCCCACAGCTCCTGGCTCCACCTGGACCAATCAGAGATCATAAAGGGTGAACAGGCACCTAAACCCTTTTTTCATATATATATATATATATATATATATTTTTTTTTTTTTTTTTCCTCCTAAAAGCCCTCAGGTCCTGGCTCCATCTGGACCAATCAGGGATCATTAAGGGTGAACAGCCATCTAAACCCTTTGTTCTTATTATTATTATCTTTTTTGTTTTCTTTTTAAATTTTTTTCTATTTTTCCTGCTAAAAGCCCACAGGTCCTGGCTCCACCTGGACCAATTAGGGATCACTAAGGGTGAACTAGGAGGCAGATGCGGCAACTATATACATAGGCATACACTGTTCACTCATACTTGAGGCTTTCTGATTCTCCCTCTCCTCATTTCTATGAGAAAGGATAGAAGGAGTGTCTTGACTGGAAGGAAAGGAGCAACATACACAACCAGAATACAACCAGAAAGCCCAAATAAAGGGCACACCAAGAACAACAAGTGGAGAAATTTTAGGAGACTGAAACACTGAACTCCACAAATCTCCTAACACAGAAGGGTGCTCAACTAAGGCAAGGAAGCAAAGCAGATTAATCCAAGGAAAAAACAAAACACAAAAAGCAAGCAACAACAGACACCCAAAATGGGGGAAAAAAGAATCAGTCAATAACCAAAAGGAAAGGAAGAATCCCCAGAAAGGCCACCAAATGAAACAGAGGCATGATATATCACATAAAGAATTCAAAAGAATGATGATAGAGAAGCTCAATGAGCATAGCCAGCTCAAAGAAAACTATAAACAACTCCAGGGAAGTTACAAGGAACTTACTGAGAGCTACAACAGCATCAAATAGGACATAGAAACTATCGATAAGGGCCAGGAGGAAATGAAGAATAACAATTTCTGAATTGAAGAATACAGTAGAAGGAATCAACAGTAGGCTAGAAGAAGCAGAGGATCAGATCAGTGAGTTGGAGGATAATGTAGACAAATATTCCAAGACAGTACAAGAGAATAAAAAAGGGCTGAACAAGATTGAAGAGTGTTTAAGAGAGCTGCAGGACAACATGAAACATAACAACATCTGTATCATAGGGATACCAGTAGGAGAAGAGAAATAAGGAATGGAAAACCTGTTCAAAAAACTAATGATAGAAAACTTCCCTAACATGATGAGTGAAAATGTTACTCAAGTTCAGGAAGCGCCGCAGAAGGTCCCAATGAGGATGAATCCAAACAAACTCACTCAAAGACAAATTATACTTAAAATGGCAAATTTCAAAGACAAAGAGAGAATCCTAAAAGCATCAAGAGAGAAACAGCAAATAACATATAAGGGGGCTCCAATAAGGCTATCAAATGATTATTCAACAGAAACAATACAAGCCAGAAGGGAATGGCAAAAAATATTCCAAGTAATGGTAAACAAAGGCCTGCAACCAAGAATACTCTACCCAGCAAGGCTCTCGTTCAAAATGGAAGGAGAAATAAGGAGATTTCCAAACAAAAAAAGACTAAATGAATACATCTCTACCAAACCAGTATTGCAAGAAATGCTAAAGGGTCTGCTTTAAAAAAAAAATTAAGAAACAGAGAGACAAAGGGAAACACAGGTACAAAGGGGGAAAATGACAATAAATACCTGGGCGATAAATACCTATTCAGGTGCGAACTATTGTATCTATGCTCAGACACAGCAGGGAGGGAAGAGATTTATTTAGATGTAAGTCAAAGAATAGTGATCAGGCACCAGGATCTGGCACAGCTGGAAGGGGCAGATTGTTTCCAGGGGGGTGGTGCTATAAGGACCATCCTAAGGAAGCTGCATGGTGCAGCACAGTCAGCCCAAGGTGTGGGCGATGAGTCATCACCAGGATCCCCACAGCTGCTTCCCCACTTCTCTCCTCCAAACTGCTGCAAACTCTCCCCACGTGTCTCCAGTCCTCTATGCCCTCCCTCCAGTGGAGCCCAGGGTAGGGGGGTGCCAATGTATTTTTGTTTCGGTCACCCTAGTAGTTCTCTGTCTCTAGTGCTCTCTTAGGCCAGGAAACTCCATCATTTTTCACCCTTCTCAGCTGTTTGCTGCTCTATTCTCCCCCATGTTGCTGTAGCTGGGACACCCAGCTGGGGGACCTGAGAAGGGTGGGTTCCATACCTTCAGCTACTTCCTGTGGTGGGGGCCCAACCAGCCCTCTCACATTTCCATGATTCCTACCAGTCACATTGTGATGAAGTGTCCTCTTCTGTTTTATTTGTGGTTATAGGACTTCTTTCCAGCTAGTGTTCTGTTTGTAATTCCAGCTGACATTTTCTCCAAAAATGTAATTCCAAATGTGACCTGGGAGGAGATTGGTGTAGCTTCACTTACTCCTCCATCATCTTGCTGGAACCCTATTTAGTATAACTTTTTTAAAAATTGATAAATATACACATTGTATAGCCTAAGCATTCGTAGTATGGAATTTTGACTACTGTGATTCTAGAAAGCTTTCTCACACCTGTTTTTTGTTAATCCTCACCTTTACTTTATATTTATCAGTATTTCTTTAGTTTTAAGCAACAAAATTTTGGTTAACTCTATTTTAGAATAGCTTTAGATTTATGGAATCATGCAGTAAATTTTGATAGGTTATAGTTTATTACCATTTATTTAAAAACATTTTCTAGTTTTTATTTTGATTGTGAAAAGCCTCCCATTCTATGCTTTATGCATTCAGATGTTTTTCCTTCTACTTCAGTATTTTACAAACTGATGGTGCATATCCCATTAGTAGCTAATAAACTTAGTGACCTATAATATGTATATATAATTATATATATACATATCAAATAGCAGAATGCAAACATATAAAAAAGTTAACTGTTGATTTGTTACACTTTTGTTTTCAATTGTGTGTGTGTGTGTGTGTGTGTGTGTGTGTGTAGGTTCATGGGCATACATGCATGTGTGCTCACAGTAGTTCTTGATAAATAAAGTATTTTCTTATAAGGTTGCAGTGAAATAGCTGAAAAACACTGTTATTGAAAATTTGATTTCATGTAGGAGAATAACAATTACATTTACATTTTAAAAATACAATTCTAGGTGCCAGCCTGTGAACCTATATGTCACTGGTTCGATTCCCAGCCAGGGCACATAACCAGGTTGCAAACCAGGTCTCCAGCCAGGTCCATAGCTGGAGGCAGGTGAAAGGCAAACACACATTGATGTTTCTATCCCTCTCTGCATCTGTCTCTACTCCTCTCTCTAAAAATAATAAACAAAAATTAAAACAAAGAAATACAATTCTGGCAGCAGTTTGTTGGATTGATTTTATGTAGACAAAAGAACATGTGAGGAGAACAGTTAGAAACTGATTACAATAATCCTGACAACAGATGGTTACAGCTCAACTAAAACATTAAGTTAAAAAAGAGAAGTAAAAATGTATCAGATAAAGATATTTCATAATTGATTGTAATTGGAGTTGAATGAAACATCTAGGATGACTCACATATTTCTTGAGTGGCTGTGTAATGACATTAGTTAGATTGGAAAATAACAAATAACGGGCACACTGTGGGGGATCTCTAACCTGCAGAGAACCCCCAGTGCCATGGATGAAATGAATCCTTCCCAGGAAGCTCGTGCAAGGAAAGAGAAGGCCAGCCAATGTCTGATAGACAAAGGCCTCAAATGGCCCACCTCCAAAGGTTTTTATTGATCATACAGGGTTGGAGTTGCATATACACACCATAAATTATTACCATAAAAGAGTACTCAAAAGTTTTTTTTTAAACAGAACATGATTATATTTCAATACACAAGTTCTTACAACCAAAAATTAAAACAGTGCAGTAAAATAAAACATGGTATTTCATTTGCAATGCATGAGAAATGATTAACATTTGAGTCATGTATGAGCTCTTAAGAAACCAGTTACAAAGACACCAACAATCCAAGGAACTGAAAAAAGGAAAATGAAATAAAAATGGCAACTGAGAATATGATGACTGAGCTGAACAATGACAGAATAATTTCTCTAATATTACACTGTCAAATAATAAAAATGTGTTTACAGTTTGAACTCTCATAAAACAAACACTGAGATTGACAAGGAATATCTACAATTAGGAGGAAGCTACTTTTGACTCAAAATATAAATTTTGACATCCTTAAGCCCCAGGATTTCTTCTAGTTAAAATTATTTCAACAAATTAGTTGAATAAATTCAAAACGAGTTATAAAACAGCACATGTACTGCATAGGATATAAGTAGCTAGCACCTGGGGCCCAAACAGTACTTGATTATCAATTTGTTAATCAACACAACCTAAAACCCCTTTAATATGTAACAACACAGGGAACATCAAAACATTGTAAGAAGCATGTATGGTGAGTACTTAAAACATGGGGAGAACACTACATAAAGTATATGATTGTCTAACACTATGCTGGACATCTGAAACTAATAAAATAATGGTAGATGTCCAATATAATTGAAAAATAGAAAGATAATCTAGTTTTTAAGTTTAGATAACAATAGAAGGACTGTGATGATCTGCTTCAGGCTATGGGTCTGTTAGACAAGGTGATGCTAAGAACTCCAGGTGGTCCATAGAATTTTAAGGAGGGTGAGATTACATGTGGGTTAAAGTTCAACATCTACTGCAGGTGGAATACACAAGTCTTGGAAGTTTAGGTCACAGGGCAAACTTCAAAGAACATGTGGAATAATCCTAAGGCCAGATTCACACAGGGGCAGGTGGGGATGTCCTTGCTATGGCATCAATGTTTGTATGCACCCAGCTTACCCAGCTTTCCCAGCTTTCCAGTCAAGTCTTAGAGGCTTGGTCTGGCCTGCATGGGGCTCCATGCCCCAATATTTTCCCAGGGGGACCCTGACAGCAGACATATTAGGTTTTGGCTATATTTAGTACAAAATTTCTGTCTTTGTCTGTTTATGATACTATAACAAAATAATCTTAGACTGGGTGGCTTATAAAGAACAGAATTTTATTTCTCACATTCTGAAAGCTGGGAATTTTAAAATCAAGGCCCCTCTTCCTTGTTCATAGATGACCATCTTTCTGCTATGTCCTCACATGATAGAAAATATGAGAGAGCTCTGAAGTCTCTGTTAGAAGAGCACTAATCTTATTCAGGGTTCTACCCTCATGACCTCAAAACTTCCCAAAAGACACACCTAATACAATCACATTTGGATTAGGTTTCAATGTGTGAACTTTGGGGACCATAACATTCCAATTATGGCAGTTACTACATGATATCCACTTAGGTATATTTGGACATTTTCCAATACAATGGTAAAATAGATATCTAGTACATGAAAATATGATAATTAAAAATAGTAATATCAGAGAGCCAAGATGGCAGAGGAGTAAGTGGAGCTACACCAACCTCCTCCAACACCAAACTGGAATTACAACTTAATTAGGGAGAAATCATCCAGAATAACCTACAGAACACCAACTGAAGAGAAGCCTTATTACCATGGACAGAACAGAAGAGGTTGCTTCATCATAACCTGGTATGACTAGGCCCAAAGTGGGACATGAACTGACACTACCAAGGGCAGACCCAGGAAGTAAAAAAACTGCATCTCTACACCACAGCCGGTCACAGCACTAAGTCAAAGCAGAACAATCCAAGAAACAGAAACAAGAGTCATCTAAAATGGGGAGACAAAGAAGTCAACCCTCAGTGAAAAGAAAAGAGGAATCCCCAGGGAGAGTGCAAAATGAAATAGAGGCAAGCACCCTATCAGACATGAAATTCAAAATAGTGATAGAGAAATTCAATGAGCTCAGCAAATTCAAAGAAACCTACAAACAACTCCAGGGGAACTACAAGGAACTCCAGGAAAGCTATAAGGTACTTACTGAGAACTACACCAGCATTAAAATGGACATAGAAACCATCAATAAGAGCCAGGAGGAAATGAAGAGTACCATTTCTGAATTGAAGAACACAGTAGAAGGAATCAAAAGCAGGCTAGAGAAAACAGAGGATCAGATCAGCAAGCTGGAGGTCAATGTAGAAAAAAATTCCCAGGCAGTGCAACAAAATGAAAAAAACACTGAGAAAGAATGAAGTTTTAAAAGAGTTGCAGGATAACATGAAACATAATAACATCTGTATCATAGGGATACCAGAAGAGGAGGAGCAAGGGATAGAAAACCTCTTTTAAAAAGTAATGACAGAAAACTTCCCTAACTTGAGGAGAGAAATAGTCATGCAAGCTCATGAAATACAGAGGGTCTCAATGAAGATGAACCTAAACAGACCCACTCCAAGACACATCATCATTAAAATGGCAAATTTCAAAAACAAGGAGAGAACCCTAAAAGCATCAAGAGAGAAACAGCTAATAACATACAAGGGGGCTCCCATAAAGTTATCAGCTGATTTCTCAACAGAAACACAAGCCAGAAGGGAATGGCAAAAAGTATTTCAAGCAATGAAAAACAAAGGCCAGCAACCAAGAATACTCTACCCAGCAAGGCTCTCATTCAAAATAGAAGGTGAAATAAGGAGTTTCCCAGTCAAAAGAAGGCTAAGGGAATACATCTCCACCAAACCAGCATTTCAAGAGATGCTAAAGGGTCTGCTTTAAGAAGAGGAAGAAACAGAGAGACAGACAGGAACACAGGTACAAAGGGAAATGGATTAAGTGCACCAATCAAAAGACAGGGTAGCTGAATGGATAAGAACCAACTTTAACTTATGAATGCTTTAAAATGATCTTGTTATAAATAGAGTTTACTAAATAAGATATAATTTTGTTTATTACTTGCATCTGCATTAGTGCAGGTTAAGTTTTCTTAGATTGGAATCATTTCACAATATGGGAAAATCCAGTTACTTACAATAACTCAGAAAAATCTAATGCAGTTAAGGAAAAAGAAAAAAATAAGAAAATGTGGATGTATATTACATAGACATGCTATCTTTCTTATTCACTGTTACAACATATTTGCTTATTTGTGGGTGTATAATATATAGATTTTGTTAGCAATTTATGTTTTAAATAGCAACCATCTTGTCATTGGTGTGTTGTGAAATCAATCAATCTTCAGGTTAGAAAAGATGCTGAGGATGAAGACCAATTTGGATAGAATTTGCAAACTACTAAGCTTTATGATTCGTGTACATAGACAACATATATTCTCATATTGGCATGTAAATTAGATGAGATTCCTTTCAACTAAATCATGGAAAGATACATTTCCAGTTTTGAATGCCCCCAAACTGGGGATTCTTGGGAAAAGGAATTAATGCTATAGCAAACTTTATTATTGAAATGTGAAAACAATCTCTACCTCAACAGACTTAAATAGTTCAGTGGTTAGTTTAGGACCACATAGGAAGTCAACCACAAGCTAAAAAAAAAATATCTAGAATTCTATTCCACAAAAGTATTTAAATCCTAGGGATTTTTATTTTTCACCTCAACTTAGTAGACATAATAATTTCTACTCTGGGACCAGCTGAGCACTGCAAGTGCCATTACTTCTGAAGGCTTCAACATGTAAAACACATGAGGGTATTGAAAGAAATAAGACCTGTGCACAGCCAAAAAAAAAAAAATTCCATCTACTATTTAAGATGAAAAACTCCAAAAAGAATAAGCTGTAGTTCCATTAGCTTAAAATAAAGTTGAGTTGTACTATTTGAGGGGAGAAGATATGCCTCAAAAAACAAATTAATTTTTTACTATGGGTTTGGCACTGTCTCTAGGACAACTTTCACAAAAGTGAGTTTTGTAATACACCATTTCTGTGATATATTTCACAAAAATAGCATCCCAGAGTAAAATAAGTATTAAAGAAGAAAAAACCTGCTTAATGCTGTTATGATATATTTAAAATACTATCATTTAACACATAATATTTATGTTAGCTATTGGCAGACTTTAAATTTTTTGTATTAGGCCCTGGCTGGTAGCACAGTGGATAAGGTGCTGTCCTGCAAACCCAAATGTTGCTGGTTCAATTTCCCAGCCAGGGCACATAACCAGGTTGCAAGCCAGGTCTCCAGCCAGGTCTCCAGCCAGGTCCGTGGCTGGAGGCAGGTGAAAGGCACCTATACATTGATGTTTCTCTCCCTCTCTGCCTCTCTTCCTTCCTCTCTCTCTCTGGAAGTTATAAATAAAATCTTTATTTAAACATTTTTTGTATTAACTCTTCAAACTCCAGTACGTACTTTAAATATGTGTAAAAATATCCATGTTTATAAATGTATTTTTGTATGTGTTTGGTAATACTGCAATTCTTATTAAAAGAGTAATTCTTTAAACAAATGAAATAATGAAAACTTTGTATTAATATATTTTGAGAAGCTGACAGAAGGTAGTAATTAAGTGGTGAATTGTCTAGATGTGAAAGGGAAAAATGTACACATTGGTGGTTACAGAATAGTCAGGGGGATGTTAAGAAGAATTAAGGAAATGGGGAAGTAAAAGGAATTATATGCATGACTCATGGACATGGACTAAGGGGGGCATTGCTGGAGGAAATGGGGTACACTGGGTGGAAGGGGGGCAGAGTGGGGGGAATTGGGAGAACTGTAATAGCAAAATAAAATATATTTTAAAATAAAAAAAAATTAAATTAAAAACAGTAAGTTTAATTTTAAACATAACCAATCAGAAAATGGAAATTAAGAAGCAGCTTCAAATATGAAAACAGTAAAAGTTAAATTTTTGTTGGGTTTGAGTTTCAGATTTTGTTTCAATATTTCAGAAAAGCAATTAAAAGGGAAACAAACCTTTAAGCAACAGCAACAACAAAGCTTTCATACCCCCATTATTGTAAAGTATAAAGTTCATTAATTTCTAAGGAAATCTAACATTTTACCCTATGAAACCATATTCTAACATAATTTTGTATTTGAGGTTTTATTTGGAGGCCATCAAGAGAGAGAGGCACCATTTTAAAATTCCAAATATCATAATAAACCACGCAAAGTAAGCTCCCCGTAAATATATTTTGATTAGGTAGGATATTAAATTATATATGTATTATCACAGGTACCAGTCACAGAAACCCCATGAGGAGGCATTATTGGTATCCATATTTTACTAACAAAAAAGATGATTCTTGGAAAAGAAAGGAAAGTAAGTTCACACAGCAGAACAGAATTCCATCCTCAGTCTATGTACTTCCCATACAGTGGTTAATTTTTTTTTTACTTTTATTGTTGTTGTATTACATCCATCCCCTTTTTCCTCCCCTCTGTCCCCCTCCCCACCCACCCATTCCCCCCAAAGTCAATCCCACCTGTTGTTCATGTCCATGGTTCCTTTATACTAGGTTCTTGTCTAATCTGCTCCCCTGCTTTGCCTCTACCTCCCCCCTCCCCCCAACCCCATTCCCCCTGACCACTGAAGGCTTATTCCTTGTATTCATTTACTTGGTTCTGTTTTGCTTGTTGTTAGTTTTGCTCATTATT
>PVIW01016292.1:0-17083 GCA_004026585.1 Noctilio leporinus | reverse complement strand
AACTCAAGATGGATAAAGGATTTAAACATAAGCAGTGCCACCATAAAGGTCCTGGAGAAAAATATAGGCAGTAAACTTTTGGATATCCTACGCAAAAATATGTTTACTGATACTTCACCAAGGGCAAAGGAAATAAAAGAATGAATCAACAAATGGGACTATATCAAATTGAAAAGTTTCTGTTCAGCTAAAGAAAACACCAGCAAAATTCAAAGGGAACCAGCTGTATGGGTAAACATAATTGCCAATGATACCTCAGACAAGGGTCTGATCTCCAAAATATATAAAGAACTAATGCAACTCAACACCAGGGAGACAGACAGCCCAATTAAAAAATGGGCAAAGGACCTGAACAGACAAATCACTGAGGAAGATATATAAAGGGCCCAGAGGCATATGAAAGAATGCTCAACATCACTAGTTATCAGAGAGATGCAAATTAAAACCACAATAAGATACCACCTCACACCTGTCAGAATGGCAATCATCAACAAATCAACAAACAACAAGTGTTGGCGAGGATGTGGGGCAAAGGGAACCCTCGTATTCTGTTGGTGGGAATGCAGGCTGGTGCAGCAACCATGGAAAACAGTATGGGGTTTCCTCAAAAAACTAAAAATGGAACTGCCTTTTGATCCAGCAATTCCACTACTTGGACTATACCCAAAGAATCCTGAAACACCAATTCAGAATAACCTATGTACACCTATGTTCATAGCAGCACTATTTATAATAGCCAAGTGCTGGAAACAGCCTAAGTGACCATCAGTGGATGATTGGATCAAAAAAAACTTTGGTACATTTACACAATGGAATACTATACAGCAGAAAGAAAGAAGGAACTTATACCCTCTGCAACAACATGGATGGAACTGGAGAGTGTTATGCTTAGTGAAATAAGCCAGTCAGTGAAGGACAAATACCATATGATCTCACCCATTACAGGACAATAATGAACAAAACTAACAACAAGCAAAACAGAACCAAATATATGAATGCAGTGAATAGGCCTCCAGTGGTCAGGGGGAAGAGAGTTGGGGGGAGGGGGAAGGAAGAGGAGCAGTTTAGACAAGAACCTAGTATAAAGGAACCATGGACATGGACAATAGGTGGGGTTGACTTTGGGGGGAGTGGGTGGGTGGGGAGGGGGACAGAGGGGAGCAAAAAGGAGATGGATGTAATACAACAACAATAAAATTAAATTAAAAAAAATGAAGTGGTGAGGAGCTGGATGATTCTCTATCAGTTGCTTACTGTGAGCCTGAGAACTTTAGATAATTTTTCTCTTAATTTCCTCTTTCCTCTTTTGGTGACCATATAGGTGCTTTTTATATTAATTTCCATATTTTCAATTACAAATTTTTCCCCCAAAAGTAAAGCAGTAAAGTACTGAATTATTTTGTTTGGGCAAGAACCAAGTTCTGTGTACTCATTAATCTCAACTTATTGACCAGACTCTGTTTAAGAGAATGCAGGCATTGTGTAAAGATTCAGAGACTAGGACTCAAAAGACATGCATTAAATTTTGAGTCTAGAGCTAAATAGATACATGAACCTTGGTAAGCAGCCCCTCCCCCACCTTTAAACAAATATAGTTGATATTTTTTCACTTAATTCTTATACTGTATCATAGTAAGTACCAGAGGCCAGGATCAATACTCATTTAATAGGTGAGAACATTGATGGTCAGAGAAGTGAATGGACTTGCCTAAGGTCACCAGAAAGTGATGGGGCTAGACCTAGAACCCAAGTGTAACCCTAAGGTCTTGGGCTTTTAGCTCTGCCTACTGTCCCTTCCAAATGTGTTATCTACCCAGAGACTCTTAATTTTTCATTTAAAATATTTATTTATTTAAAATTTGGAGTGCTGCACAAATTTTAATATCATCCTTGCATAGGGGTCATGCTAATCTTCTCTGTATTGTTCCAACTTAGTATATGTACTGTCAAAGCAAGCAAAAGACTTAATTTTTTAAAAAGCTTTTTACTTTCTCCAGAAAGTTGGGAATCTGGAAGTCCCTCTCTCTGCTTATGGTTATCAGAGGAGACCAGAGCAGCTTTCAAGTCCAAGATCTTGGGTGGGCTGTGAGTGGAAGGATTGGTCCAGATCATCATCATGACAGCAGAGGGGAAGGGATCTGGTCCTCACTGCCCATTTAGAAACTCTCATTTCCTGAATATAACAGGAGGGAACCTGTGAAAGAGCAACAGAGGACAACAGAGAGCAGGAACTGTCTCTTGGAAGGGAGTAAGTTTGCAGATATTGAGTCCAGCCCAGTCCCATTGATAGCAGAGTATCCTGGCTGTGTTTATTAGGCCTGGTTTTGAAATTTTGGCTTTGCCATTTACTGGCTATGTGAAATTTGGTCTGTGGTGTCCCTCCCCTGAACCAGTGGGTCTCTGCTCCCTCACATGTAGAAAGGATATTAATTCCTATTGCAGCAGGTTATAAGGAAGACTGATGTGATATAATACATAATTAGCAGGGTGTCTGCACCAAATGAAGTTCATTAAATTTTCTTTCCTTTTCTTAAATTGAATTTTATTGGTGTTGTATTACATCCATCCCCTTTTTACTCCCCTCTGTCCCCTTCCCCACCTATCCATGCCCCCACAAAGTTAATCTCACTTGTTGTCCATGTTCATAGTTCTTCCATACTAGGTTCTTGACTAAACAGCTCCCCTTCTTTGCCTCTTCCTCCCCCTTCCCCCTGCCCACTGAAGGTCTATTCACTGTATTCATATATCTGGTTCTATTTTGCTTGTTGTTTGTTTTGTTCATTATTATCCTGTAATGGGTAAGATCATATGGTATTTGTCCTTCACTGACTGGCTTATTTCACTAAGCATAATACTCTCCAGTTCCATCCATGTTGTTGCAAAGGGTAGGAGTTCCTTCTTTCTTTCTGCTGTGTAGTATTTCATTGTGTAGATGTACCAAAGTTTTTTGATACAATCATCCACTGATGGGCACTTAGGCTATTCCAGCGCTTGGTAAATTTTATTTCTTCTCATTTTTCTGCTGCCCTTTCCTGTCCTCTAGGCCCTGGACTGAGTGTAGAGTCTCACTTTGTGACACTTGAGGCATCTCAGCTGCCTCCTGTGCCATATCTCTCAGCCCCCAGCTCTGACTCAGCTGCCCAGATGCCCCTCAGCTCTCCCAGAAAACAGAAAGGAGCAAAGAGACCCAAGGCCCAAATCTTAATTTTTTGTCCCATGGGAAGAGCCCTGGATGCCCTTATGCCTAGACCCTCCTCCGTTGTCCAGTATGCTGCTGTGAACAATGCTCACAGATGAGAGAACAGCCCAATAAGAATTCTTAAAAGGGGGTAGCTGTAGGCTTTAGAACTTTAGAAATTATGGGCAAACCTTTGTGTATAATTGAATTTTCTGGAAATAGAATCCTAAGGGATCTCTGACCTTTCTGGATAGATTTGAGGTAGGAGAGGGACTCTGTGGGGTTTCTTCTGTGTAGACAAGAACTTCCCTTAGAACTTCAACAGTAAGTTTGCAATTTCAGTAGGCAAGTCTGGTTCCAAAACCAACTTCATTAGGCAAGTCTGGACCAGAGAAAGGCAAATCTTTTGCTCAAGCATTTCAGAACTGTTCACTCATTTATTTATTCCATCATTCAGCATTTATCATATACCTATTCTATGCCTGGCTCTGCACTAAGTATATAATATTGGACATACCAACATTAGACCAGTGTTCTTTAAAGTGTGGCCTGGCAGACCAGCATCATTAATCCCCTAGGTGCTTGTTAAAAATATAGGTCCCTGAACCTCGACCACTAAGGGCATACCTGGTACTATGCATTTCAAACAGGCTCTCTGGACATACTAAATTAGTTGAGAGCCATTGCTAGAGAGTGGCATCTTTCACAGCCCTTAGTAGTAGTGTGCATGAAGTACCTGAGTCATGGCTGCACTACCTCCCTCTTCCCTGCCTTGACCCTCCATGCCCTTCTTACATGCTGGGCCTTATGAGGATGAGGGCTGGGAGAAGCTACCTGCCCATTCCTCCACCCTAACTACTCTGGAGTACAGTTTTGGGCAGATTGTAATCCCAAGGTCAGAGATGCTTTTGCAACCTGCTTTGTCCTGACTGGGCAAAGATATGATAGTACTAATCAACATCAACTAAAATTCCTCACCACCTGAGGCTTTACTAATTAATACACCTACGGTTCCTTTAGTCTCTGGGATGAGAGGTTTGGGGAGACCTGGGGAAGCTAAATGGTATCATCTGAAACAATCTTTCTACCCACAAGCATAAGGAGACTGAGGCCAGAATTGGTAGTGACATGGGAAATGGAATTAAAAACAATATCGCTAACATTGCTTGTGCACTTATTTTATAGCAAGCACCAGTCCAAATGCTTTATGTATAGCATTCCATTTAATACCTACTTGCATTCTAGGAACTAAGAAGTCTGACTTCCCAACTACAGAAAGGCATAGTGAGGCAAAATGTTCTGTCCAAGGTACACAGCTAGAGTGGCAGAACTAGGACCACACCCAGGCTACTGGACTCCACAGTCTGAGCTCCTACCCCTACTCTACAGGGTCTCCTGCACTTACACAGCCCCAGGGTTCCCACCTTAACCATAGCCTCTTGCCCAGGGATAGGTATTCATTCTACATTGGTTCCCACAGAAAGGCTGGCTAAGAAAGGTGTCCATGCTGCTGTAGCCATTGGCTCCCTCTCCCAGCTGTGCCTTTGAACCTGACTGTGTACTTCCTATTCCTGGGGAGAATGAGGCTACAGGGAGGTGGGGTCAAGT
The DNA here is from genome assembly GCA_004026585.1 of Noctilio leporinus. Lineage (NCBI taxonomy): Eukaryota > Metazoa > Chordata > Mammalia > Chiroptera > Noctilionidae > Noctilio > Noctilio leporinus. The sequence goes on along the minus strand of PVIW01016292.1, from coordinate 12,297 downwards.
AGGAATAGGTCATTCCCCTCTCCAGGGTCAACAGCTTCTAGGAGAATTTATAGACTATGCCCTCCTGGACAGTGTTGGCCTCTCTCTCTTTACAGCTGTCTAGGATGTGACTTCCCCCTCTCTGGAGGGCATGGGGAAAGGAGGAATTTGGCTGGGACATTGTACATGCCTGGTCAAGGTCTTATCCCCCAGGAAACTTCCTCCAGCATGACTGTGGGGCATCTTTGAGCCTGTTTCAGATTTCTAGGAACTGATGGGTCTTTGGCCATTTGTTGGTATCAGTTAGCCTCCCTCAAACTTCTGTCTAGTGTAAAGATGAACAAATGTCGTAGCTCTCAAATGGGTAGAATAGCTTAGGCAATAGAGTCAGACAGCCTCAAGTTTGAATGCCACTTTTTGGCTGTATGGCCTTGTACAAGTGACTAAACTTAAGACTTAGAGCCTCAGTTCTTCATCTATAAAACGGGCATAATTCCTTTGTCATTGGGTTGATGTGATAATTAAACAAAGTACTATGTTCAATGCCTTGGGCCTCCAAGCCACACACTTGTCTCTTGGTCAGGGCTAGGCATTAGCCTCCACAGTTGGCCTTGTAGCAGAAATGCTGAGCAGAGGGTAAAATTCGCATAACTGAAAGTGTTGACTGCATAGTAAGAGGTACCTGATACAAATGGTAGCAGTTTTTCCGTAGGTGCTTGAGCTATTGGCAATACCGCTTCATGTTTATTAACTAGACAATGGAAGCCAATTTGAAATAACAGGTTTGCACCCCAATCAGAGGACAGACACTGAGATCCAGAAATGCTCCTGCTGTGAATTCTGCTATTCTAGTCCCCTCCTCCCTGTAGACCTAACTCCAGTGTCCCACTCTCTCAACCTTCCCAACTATTGACCACATCTGGACTCAACTAGGGAACAAAAGGCTTTCTGTAAATGCTTCCATCTTCCTCAGCCCTAGGTCCTCCAGTTCAGAACTTTGGTTTTCACAGGGGTGGATGGGGGAGAAGGGTAAGGAAAGCTGAGAGATCTCTGCACATACATACACCCCCACCCAATTCCCGATCGTTCTAATTCTTAACATTCCTGTTGTCTCAATTCTTATCATTCTTAGGACCCACCAAGAAGACTGAAGCCCTAGTTCTAATCTGGGCCAACTGTCTCCAGGCACAAGGAGGAGATTGCATTGTTCCTCCTTCTACCCCAATCCCAGGCCAGGGAACAATCCCACCCCTCCCTGCCAGAGAAAAGTCCTGCTGGGCTCTTGAAGGGCAGCCAGTAAATTGCAATGTAGCAGTCACAGTTGAAGGCAGCTGTAATTCTCATTAATGTGACATCAACCCCACTGCAGAAGGATGCTGTAAATCCAGGGAAAGGGGGCATTCATCCAGAGAGAACGTAAGAAGCAAAAAAAAAAAAAAAAAGGAAAAAACAGAGAGGAGACATGGTGTCTGGAAGTGATGGGGTCATGCTGAACTGGAGTAGGAGGAACTACAGGCTGGGGGAGGGGGTGAGAGTCCTGAGGCAGGCCTTCAGCCTAGTGAGGTGTAAGGGCACAGCCAAAGGCCCTCCCTTGCATTTGATTCTCCTCTGCCCTTTCTGCATATTCTTGGACTGGCTGAAGCTGGAAAGAAGCTGGCTTGTATCCCTGGGGGAACTGTTTGAGACATATCTCTATTCATAGGCTTTCTCCAGGGACAAAAGGAGCTGCTAGCACTTACCATTAGGATTTTTTTTCATGGGAAAAATTAATTGTGGGTCAAACTCTGGTCAAACTCTGACTCTACTACTTGCTTCCAAGCTGTATGCCTTGGGAGAGTAAATTCACTATTGGAAGCCTCCATCAGAAAAATGGAAATGATCACCCCTACCCCACTGGCTTAGTATAGATAAACATGTGACTGAGACTCTAGGTGCTATTTGTCAAATAACTAAATTAACCAACAAATCCTGTAACCCCAGAAGCTCAGACTTTCTTTTAGATCCCTTTTGCTCTAGTCCAGGTTTAGTTACTAATTTTCTGAGAGATTTTAGGCAAATGATTTAACTTTCTAGGGTTTTGGGTTATTCCTGGGAAATGAAGCACTTGTAGGAGCTTAAATCTGTGGAGGATGGCACTTTATATAGTAGAAACACCACCTGTTTGCCTTAGGGTTTGTAGATTGACATGGGCCTCTAGGTCCTTATAATAAATGGCTACATTCCAACACTTTCCTCTGGGGTCTTTTTGGACTCCTTTCTCACCACTTACTTAGGAATGTTGGACACTCTGCCTGGAAGCTACACCCTCTCTTGCTGTCTAAACCTGGTGGCAGTGGCACTAGTGGCCGGCCTGCTCTAAAGAAAGGTCAAAGCAAACCATGCTCTCCTGAAGGTTGAATGAAGGAATTCCTGCATGTTCTTCTTTAGTGTGTCACCTAGAAGGCCTGCTAAATTGCAGATGGCAGGGTCCTTACCACCGGGGTTCTGTTTTAGCAGGTTTGAGGTAGTGCCTGAGAATTTGCTGCTGGCTAGAGTGGTCCTGACAGAATTCAAACTTCCTTTCCTTTATTACTGCAGGCCTGCAGCAAAAGTAAACTGGGAGTTTAGGCAGGCTCCAAGATGCTGGCGTACAGACTTTTAAAATACCTGGGACCCTCAGAGGCCAACATATACAGTTGTGCAAAGAACTGGTAGAGAAGCTCTAGTGAAAAGCCAATTCTGTACCTTTGATAAGCTCCTCAGCCATAGAGGGCACTGTTATTAGAAATTAGATTTCCTTGGAGGGACCCCTTCTCACCTCCCCGCCAAAAAGATTTCAAGGAAAAATGTCATGAGAAAAGAAAAAGGAATTCAATTGGGTCAAAGGTCTAGGTGGAGGAGTCCAGTACAATTATTTGAAAGCAATATAACCAGGCTTCTGAAACACTCAGAAATAATACCCAATACTGGGCTTGGGTGAGAAAATATGATTAACTTTTGTGGAAGACCAGGTAGACAGTGTGAGCAGAGGCAGCCTTACTGATTTGAAGAATACTTTTGGGGCACATCTCACTCCCTGGGAGGAGGCTGATGATGATGAATGTGGCAGCATGAACTTCCTAATGGTCAGGAGCAGGGGTGTGGGTGAAGCAGACTGGAGAGCCACATGCTTCACCATCAGGACATGGTTAAGCAACAAAGAAGGCACTTAAAGGAAGCACCCCAGTCCTACACCCACCATGTCCTGTTGGACACCCAACATTGTTCTTCAACTTCTTGGAAAAGCCAGGCTTGAGCCCAACCCTCCTCAAGAACAGCATGAAGGGTCTCAGACACCTGCTGCCTGTATACACAAATCCTTTCCACCCCGTGAATAGTGGTTTTCTCACCAGGCCTTAGAGTAGAGCATCCCAGAATCCTCTAGGTGGGCCATGGCTGTGATGACCCATTTTTTTCACCTCACAGCCTGACAGGAAGGAGTAAACTTATGGCGTACAATCGCACACAAAACTAGAATTAGGACTGACTTTAGTTATAATATGTGTGGTTGCCATGTAATGATAATGCCACAAGCTTCAGAGCACTTCACAGTTTGCCTTATGACATTTTATCTTCCCATGACCCCTGCCACACAGCTAAGAATTTGAACCCTAATATGAATAAAAGCCATCCCATTCCCAGTCAACCTCTCTGCTACAGTTGGTAGCTAACTTATGAGGGCTTAACTTAAAAGTTTTTGATGTTACAATGGTGTGAGAGTATACAGTAGAAACCATAGTTTGAATTTTGAGTTTTGATCTTTTCCCAGGCTACTGATATGTTGAGTGATGCTGAGCAGCTGCAGGGAGCCACAGCTCCTAGGCAGTCATACTATCATGGAGGTAAATAACTGATAATTCAACAGTGCATGGTGTTTGTCAGCATTTTTGGGATATTGTGTTCAGTGTTTTCATATCCCATCGTGGCTATAAAATGCACATTGTGTCTCCTCCTTGTGAGAGGCAGAGGAAGGCAATTAACTCTTGAGATAATTGCTCAACTATAGGCTAATCTAAGTATTCTGAGCACATTTAAGGTATACTAGGCTAAGTATTAAGTGCATTTTCAACTTACGATGCTTTAAACTTATAATGGGTTTATAAGGACATAACACCATGGTAGGTCAAAGACCATCTATAGAGTGAATTTAACTCACTTGTGGAAACTTATATTAGGTTTGGAATAGGAAGAAAGGAGTGACATGTTGTAGTAGTGGGTATTGAGATGCATGGCCCAGAACCCTCTTCTAGCTGGAGGTACTCACTCCCCAGCTGCCCAGAGGTTGACTGAGAAAGCCACATCTTTGTTCCTATAGAATTTCCTTGGTTAAAGAGAGCTGCATTGCCTAAGTTTATGCCCCACCCCCCTGAGGTAAGGGGATAATAAGCCCAATGATAGGTTGATGTGGGATACAGACCCACCTCAGTGTGGAACAGCTAAGCAGGGCCACACCAGCTCCAGAGTTCCCCTGGGGTCTGGCTGAGTCCTTAGTTGCTACTGCATCAAAAATCCAACTTTTGGCCCTGGCTGGTGGCACAGTGGATAAGGTGCCAGCCTTTGAACCCAAAGGCCACTGGTTCAATTCTCAGCCAGGGCAACATAACCAGGTTGCAAGCTAGGTCTCCAGCCAGATCCATAGCTGGAAGCAGGTGAAAGACAACTATACATTGCTATTTCTCTCCCCCTCTGCCTATTTCCCTTCCCCTCTCTCTGAAGAATAAATAAAACCTTTAAAAAAAAAATCCAACTTTTCAGGCCTTTGCTGGTAACTCAGTGGATAGGCACCAGCCTGCCAACCCAAAGGTTGCTGCTTCGATTCCCAGCCAGGGCACATAACCAAGTTGCAAGCCAAGTCTCCAGCCAGGTCCGTAGCTGGAGGCAGGTGAAAGGCAACCATACATTGATGTTTCTCTCCCTCTCTGCCTCTCTTCCTTCCCCTCTCTCTGGAAATAATAAATAAAATCTTTTTAAAAATCCAACTTTTCTAACAATCCAGCTTTCTTCACTACCCCAGAGAGGCCCATCCCTAGAATACCCCAATAATGGCATATTTCCTATGAACTTAAGGCAGAAGGAGAGGGGAGTTAATATCAAACAACAGAATGCTTCTTTTATAAAGGCTATTTAATTTAATACAATAAATACATAAGATAAATATTTTTGCTATTTTATTGTTGAGGAAAGGTTGAAGAAGTTGTTAAGACCAAATAGTCCCAGACAAACCTGGGACTCTAGCACAGATGCATGTTGACTTTGAGAGGGGGCTCTGCCCACTGTACAGAGCCCCTATGGGCTATAGAGGAAAATAGCTGGCTGGCCTAAGACCAGCTTAGTGCACTCAAATAAAGATGTAAACACCCCTGAGAAGTTTGTTGAAATCTTGGATGCAAATGAAGGGAGAGGCAAGGAAGGAGAAAGAGCAATGTCTAAAGGCCAAGAGGGCAGCAGGCAGCTCTAGTGGAGGAAGACTTCAGGCTGACCACAGGTCCCAGAGCCACAGCCACAAACATCACCAGCCCTGCAAGAGGCAGCCACATTGGCAGACTCTATACCTATTCCCAGGCCTATGTGGTGGAGACTGCTGGCTTTGCATCTTCCATGGGAACACAAAGGAAGGTCATTCTTGCTTATGCTCGTTGGTAAGACCCAGGCCCAATCCTTTCACAGTAAAGGGCAAGGGACCTGGACTTCTCTGATTATGGGATCCTCTAAGCTGCTCCCCACACCACTGAAGATTTGCCCCTGCCTGGACTCTGGGGCCGATCTGGTTGTAGTCAAGGAGGAGAGGGGTGTCCAAGGTTAGCAGCTTGGTGCTACAGCAACAGCCTGTCTCACACATTTTCCACCAGGGCCCAGCTCTTGAGCATTCTGGAGAAGAAAATGGGAAAAAGACCCCTCCTGAACTTTTGTATCATGAAGCCCAGGCTTGTTCTAGAGGGAACCTAATGCTAGGACAGCCTCCCAGAGCAGCATACTCCTGGAATTGCACCAAGGGGAGCAAGGTAGCACCTTGGTTCAGATGAGTTTCCTTAGCACTAATTGAAAGGGCCTGTCAAGGTTTGGAATCAATTAGGAAAGCGCTGACTTGGGCCCATCCGGTCACCTGGAGATTCTGAACACATAATTACAGTTTACATAAGAAGAAACAAAAATAACTCCTTTATCTTCTCCTATTAACCAGCTCCTTATGAAGAACAAGAGCTGTAGACAATGCAACCTTCCCCAGGTAGATGGACCTCTCAAGGTTAAGAGGCAAGTGTCTGAAAGTAACGCCTACTCAATATACACTAAGGAATCAGAAATCTCTTGTTCCTTAAAATGTTTGACTGGTATGTGCAGAAACTCCTTTCTCCTCAGTAACTGACTTGAATGCCTTGAAATGAAGTGGCAAGCTGAGTTTTAAGTTGGCTGGCCTTAACTCTGGCAGGAGCACCAGCAGTTCATTCCCTGCTCTGGGCCTCAGTTTCCTCATCTGGCAGGGAATAGTCTTTCAGCCACCTGAGAAATTATATTTGGGACTGCTGCCTTTTTCTTTTATTTTCTCTGCTTATTTTCTTTCATATTCCTTTGTCAGAAAAAATCCTGTGGTTCTATTTGTTTTCTCTAAGCTATTTTGTTAGTTGAGGCATTTGCCTGCTGTACAACACACACATTTTCCTCCTTAGCATTAATTATCATACCCAGTAACCTTTCTCTTGGGCATTTTTTTCCCTCTACCACCCCCTAAGCTGTTGGGCACTAAGTAATTCCTGTATTTTCCCATCATTTCAGCAGTTTGACTTCAAGGTCTAAGAGAGAGCTTTTCTACTTGGCTGAGTACAGAACCTCTTCCTCTGTGTCCCACAGCATCCAGTATGGTCTCCTCACCCAGCACTGCTCATACTGGGTGGAAAGCATCTGTATACATATCTTGCTGTTTTCCATGAGGTGTGAATATACTTTTTTTTTTAAAGATTTTATTTCATTATTTCTAGAAAGAGGGGAAGGGAGAGGGGCAGAGAGGGAGAGAGACATCAACGTATGGTTGCATTTCAGTCTGTGCTTCCAGCCACAGACCTGACTGGAGACCTGGTTTGCAACCTGGTTATGTGCCCTGGCTGGGGAATCGAACCTGCAACCTTTGGGTTCGCAGGCTGGCGCCTTATCCACTGTGCTACCAGCCAGGTATACTCACTTCTTTATTTCCAACATCCAGATTAGTGCCTGACATGTAGTAGTGGCTCTATAAATGTTTGTGAATGAATGGAAATATATTTCCCTAATCTCCAGACATGGGAGCTTGGATCAATGTTGAAGAGTAATTTTCATGACAGTGAAAATGTTGGTTCAAATAATTTTCTACACTTGCCAAAAAATAAAAAAGAAAAAGAAAATGAGAAGATTAAATAAAAGAAAGGATGTGTAGTTTAAGAAGCTAGGATTACAAATGAGCCTTTATGATTATATTCCCAATATAATCATTTGTATAAGGAGTGGTTATAGACTCAATTTGGGCCCTTTGCTGTTTCTATCATTTGGCTAGTTCCCTCCTCTGTTCCCATCTGAAGCCATTCTTAGCTGCCAGTCAGATGATAAATTCACTGATAGCCCAATTTCCTTTCCTCAAGAGTCTCCTTGGCTGAGAATAAAATTAGAATAGAAGGAAAAATTCTGGAATCTGGGGATGGAGGTACCAGGAAACAAATGCAGAGCTTAGCAATCATCTAGTACCAATTCCTCTCTCCTTTTTTTTTTTTTTTTAAGATTTTATTTATTATTTCCAGAGAGAGGGGAAGAGAGGGAGAGAGACATCAATGTATGGTTGCCTTTCACCTGCCTCCAGCTAAGGACCTGGCTGGAGACTTGGCATGCAACCTGATTGTGTACCCTGGCTGGGAATCGAACCAGCGACCTTTGGGTTCATAGGCCAGTGCCAATCCACTGAGCCATACCAGCCAGGGTCCTCTCTCCTTTTAAAAATAAGGTGACAAGGGCCCAAAGCTGAGGTATCTAGTTCAAGGTTATTTAGCTAGTGAGTGATGGAGCTGGAGCTCAGATTCTGAATAATTGTTAAGAAACATTAGCCTCCTGATTAATTCTGAGTGGAGGGCCTTTTTAGTACCCTCTGCGTTCACATCCTGTGCCTCCTAGGGAGGGGGCAGGAAAATAGGCCTATGCAGGACACATTCCTTTCTTCTCCCATCACATTTGATCTCCACAGCATCCCTCTGATGAACCAGGCTGAGTGGTGATCATTGTCTCCATTTTACAGATGAGAACATTGTGGTATAGAAAGCAGAACTGACCTGCCCACCACAGCAAAGTTGACCAGCTGCAGGGTTGGGGCTGATATTCTGTTTCTGAATCCAGAGGTTGTGCTCCACCCCTGAGTCTGGCCCTTTCTGCTGCTCTGCACCTTCCCCTCAGGAGCCTGCGGCATCTGACTTGACCTGGCACCAACTGAGTGAGATTCAAGGTGCTCTACTCCAGAGAGGATCCCTGGGAGTCAAGGCCAGTATGCACGTTCCCTCTTTCCTACTCAAAGCTAAGGGCTCTGCCTCTCCATGCATCCAGGAACTTTCAACTCTAGAACTGGGAGCTAGAGGGCTGGCAAGTCTTTATATGGCTCCAGCTGGGATGACTGGATCTTAAGGACACATAGAACACACAGCACAGCAAGGTTTATGTGCTAAAGATGCCATGGAGAACCCACCTGTACCTCTAGAACTTTCTGAGTGATTGCTGTGATAAAACCTCCCTCCAATAGGATCAAGTTTAAAGTGAAACCTCGCCAGGGTATTCTCCCTGCCCAGTTGGTGTGGGGTATGGGCAGGAGTAGGTGTGGGGTGGGGTGGGGTGGGGTTTGGGAATGTTCACAAGGAAGAGAGCACATAGCTACAAATAAATTTCCTTTCAGCCCCATCCACCTCTTTCACCTTAAAACTGAGTGACCTATTCTCTAGCAAGAGTGAGACCCTGGGTACTGGCTATTTCCATACTTTAAATGGGGAGAAGGGGATCCTAGGGCAGAATAAATGTTTAATCCACTTTATCCTCATTCACGTTGTACCCATACTCCTGGTATTCTCTAGATAAAGGCACTGATATGGCTACTCCACATAAGTGTGTTTTCTCAAGGGTAAGATTTTTGCATAATAACTTGTCTCTGTCTAGGATTGGTTCCCATTGGTTTATCTGAGGGTGAAGCTAAGGAGAGAAGACTTTTTTTTTTTTTTTTTCAGGAGAGAAGACTTTTATCTGAGTATATATTGTTTATTTGCTCGTCTGTTTTTATCTTCTTCACTCCTATAATGTAAGTTGTAATGCTATATTAGGTTCATATATAAACCTATAATGCTAAAGGTCATGTATTTGAATCCAGTTACTACATAGATTTTACTAATAAATTGGGCTACATCTGAGACCTAGGTGCTTCATATTCAAAAGAATTTTGCACTCTCCATAGCTTACCCAGGGGCCCAGTGTTCTGTTCACATCAGTGCCCTCTCACAAACCTAATGGATGACCATTGGAGACTGTTTACAATCCACCTTCTTTATCTGGCCTTTCAAGGCCTTCCACCATCTTCCTCCTACAAGACTGACCTCCATGTCCCCATGCCCAGCACAAAAGGCTCTCTTCCTCCATTTCTACTTCTTTCCATCAATCATTTAAAGGAAACCAGACCCTGTTCTAAGTGCAGAAGACTTGCTTTTACTTAACTTACATTACAAGGGTAGGGATAGATTAAAAAAAAAAAAACATATTCAAATAAGCAAGGTAAATTCAGATAAGTGCTGAACACAAACAGGGTGATGTGCTTGAAAATTATGTGGAGTGGGAGTAAAGCCAAATTATTTTCCCTACCCCAACAACCTGCACATGTTAATGCTGCCCACTGTAAAGACCCATCAGCCACTCTTCCAGAAAGTCCCTCTCACACCTCTGGACTTTATCCCCCTTTCTGGTGTCTAGTGGCTTTCCTATAGTCCACATCCCATCCCACTGCTGAGCTATAAGCTCCCTAAGGGTAGAGAAAAACCTTTCAGCTCTTTACCTCACAATTGCCCAGCATATTCCAGGCAGAGTAATAGATCCATCAGAGTTTGCTGGGTGGTTGTGCAAACTATCTCCTATCTAAGAGGGCAAAGAGCAAATGGGGAGAAGAGAGCTACTTCTACTCCCTGGAGAAGGACAAGAAAGAGGCATAGTTGAATGGGAGATTTCATTGCCAAGGGAGGGAGGTTTAAATCAATTGTAGGCCAAATTCTGTTAAAATTTTAAATAGTTTGATGAGAAGCCTAAGAACAATGTCATACTTTTTCTTTGGCTTAGGAAGGTCTGATATTGTGTATAGGGGTGGGGAAACTTTTTCCAAGAATAGGTATTTTGATAAAGAGTTGAAGGTGGTTATGTGGGATTGCTGCGTTTGAGGGGATGGGCATGAATTTTGCCAGAGCATATGGTTTAGAGTGTGTGTGTAGTGGGGCTCTTCATGTTGCATCTGTGATTGTGGTTTTGAAATATTGACATACAACATGTGTGTGAATGTGGTACTGCTGCATGTGTGTAGTAGGCTGTTTGAGGGCAGGTGCAGCAGTAACTAGATTGTATGTGTATGTGTACGTGTGGTGCATCCCCTGGCATGCTGTCCTGGTATTGAGGGTATGAAGATGAGCTGGTGTGTTCTCCCACCAAAGGCAATGGGACATTTGCTTAGGGCTCTCTGAGGGATCCTGCACCATCAGAGAAAGGGAGACCTAGAGATGGAAAACAGGAATGGCGTGGGTTCTTGAGGGCCAGTATCTGTGGCAACTGGGACATTGTTTTCCCAGGTGATAGCTGGGGTCCTATTGAGGACCTCATAACTGGAAGCTATCAAAATATTCTCCCATATCCCCTCCCTGTGGCCTTTGGGAAATGGTCTTGCCTCTTCAGCTCCCCTTTGACTTGAGGTTCCTCTGTTTTGAAGGTCTGTCCTTAAACCCCATCTCATTCTATTTTCTACTGCCCAGAGCACACACCAAAATGTTCCTAAGTTTCCTCTGAGGAAATCCTGGGAGGTCTGTTTCTGACTGCAGCATTGGAGGAAAGGAGGAACCAATTTAGTGAGATACATTATGCTGAGTGGATGGCCAAGGAAAAGGTGTGGAGGGAGCAGGAACAGAGCTATACTCCCCAAACCCCCCTACTTTACTGGGTACCCATTTTAAGGATGCCTTAAATGGGGCCAAGATCTATGTCCTTAGCCTCTCTGACAATGTATCCCAAAGTTCTGATCTACTCAGAGCCCCACCAGGATTATCAAAGGCTCTTGGAGGGGGTGTCCTTGACTTGGGATGCTCTTTAACCTCCTCCATCCATATATTGGGCTGTCTTGGTGGCTTTAGAGTCCAAAGGACTGTCCAACCTTATAGGCCTTGCTAGTTCCCCATGGGGCCCTCCCTCTGTATATGAACCCAAGCTATACACATATCCTTTTTCTTGTCCCAAGCAGAAACATTGCAGCTGTTCTCAGATTTCTGTGCATACTCTATAGACAATAATGGAATTTTATAACCCAATAATCATGGGATAGAAACCCCCTCAAAGGCCTTGAGGCAGTTTCACCCTTCATATCATATTTGTGATATCTGAGGCAAGTTTCTTCAACACTTTATACGTCAGTTTCTTAAATGCAAAATGCAGACACCTGTGCGCCAGTAGGACAGCTGTGAGGTGAATGTCTGATGAGTGCCCAGCCCTGATAATAGCAGGAGGCCCCTAATAAACTTTAATTCCCTTCTCCTTCCCCCACCTGCCCCTTTGCTCTTCTAATATTAGGTAAGCAAGAGAAGAGCAAGCTGACCCCATTGCCCTGGGAGGAAGAAACAGTGGCTTTGATTCAAGGGCAAAGTACAAGAGTTTTTATTAACTCAGGAACACTTTCTACTTCCAGCAGTCCAGCTGCTGTGGAGTAGAGTGGGAAAGGGAGGAGAGATTATTGAGAAAAAAATGAAGGAAGGAGACTGGAAAATTCAGTAATCCAAGGAGGACATGAGGACAGGGAATGTTGAGGCCAAGGCCTTCTTCCATTGCTTCTCCTCAGCTTGGGCAATGGCACAGCCTGAAGCAGAGCCAGCTGAGGCCCTGCACTAGCTTTGCTGGTGGTGCTTGTCCCTGATCCTCTATAAAATGTTGGATTCCTGTAGATTGAAAGGCCTTGGATGCCCCCTTCCTCAGCTCTAGTTTTCATTCCCCCAGTCCTGACAGCATCAGGTCTGTTTTGTTTGGTTGGTTTTATTTTATTTTTTCCCTGCAGGAGCAAGGTCATTCTGGCTT
>PVIW01016291.1:0-17083 GCA_004026585.1 Noctilio leporinus | reverse complement strand
CCTAACTCTGCATTTGCTGGTTACGTGATGTGGAGCCTCTTACTTAGTCTCTCTGGGCCTAGTGTTCTCACCTGTAATTAGAGAGTCCAGAACCACCCCATAGAGCCCATCTCAAAGCTGGAACTGCTCTGGAACCAACTGTCTCACTTTTGTCCTATCTGGTGCCCTGACACCTTGGACTGGAGGCCTGGGGCTGTGGCTGGAGCACAAGGGGCCCCCAAGGTTTGGCTGGGTGCTGCCAGAACACCAACCCAATTGTTTTCTTCCATTAGTGGAGCTCTTCCCTGATGGCCGAAGTGTTGGAGAGAAGATCTTCAAGACAGGAGGCTTTGAAAAGTCTTTTCAGGATGCAGAGCAAACATGCAGACAGGCTGGGGGGCAGTTGCCTTCCCCACGCTCTGCAGCTGAGAATGAGGCCTTGCGGCAGCTGGTTGAAGCTCAGAGCAAGGGCTCTGCATTCCTGAGCATGACTGATACCCAGACGGAGGGCAAGTTCACCTACCCCACAGGGGAGCCCCTGGTGTATTCCAACTGGGCCCCAGGAGAGCCCAACGATGATGGTGGGAAAGAGGACTGTGTGGAAATCTACAACAATGGCAAGTGGAATGATAGGCTCTGTGAAGAGAAGCGTCTTGTGATCTGCGAGTTCTGAGTACCTGGGGTGGGTGGGGCACTTGTGGCCCAGGAGCCTGAACAGAGAGTCAGGGCCAGACCTGTGTGTGGCCAGCATTCCAGTAATAAGCTGACCCCTCTGCTGGCCATGGCTTATCCACAGAGCTGTGGAATGAGGCCAGAGGTGAGGCTCCTATGAAACCGCACTCTCAGAATAAAATATGAAACTGGCATCACACACTGAGTGACTTGTCAGGGGAGGAAGGGGCAACCTGCTTTCCCAGTGCTGAAGGATAAAATTAGGTCCCAGAGTCCTCCCTGTTGTAAAATCCAATGGCTTTTCCTCACCTCTCTGATTCCTTGGACTGTCAGCCACATGTGACCCTGCTGGTCAACTTCTCTGTCACTCTCCCTCCTTGTGGCTTCTGAGACACCACTCTCACTTGTTTTTATCCTGTGACTGTTCTTATCATCCTCTTTTGCTAGTCCCTGTGCCTTTTCTTGACCATGTATGTAATGGTGAGATTCTCAAGCCTTATCTCTTTGCTCTCTTCTCTCCTTACTCTCACCCTAGGGATAAAGTCATTCTGTCCATGACTTCAGATTCCTTCTTAAATAGCTCCTCCTGAATAGGACCCCCAAGCCCCACTTCTCTTCCCACAATCCTATAGCCACACCTCATTTGTAGAATGAGCATGTCTGAAAACAAAAAAACACACCTCCCAACAGCACACAGCTCAGGCTCTCTGCTAAAATCTCTTTGCTGTTACTGAAAAAAAAAAAATCCCAATTTCTGGCAGCTTCTGAAATATGTCAGTTATGCATTAGTGAGCAAATAATATCTAGTACAGGGGCCACACCTGGACACAATCAGCCAGGGAGCTTAGAGAAGCCTTTTATTTTTCATTACAAATAAAAAGAAAAAAAAATTCCAAATGAACAGTATATTCTTTACACCAAAAACAGGATTTTTTTCTAAGAATAGTTCTGATTGGCTCAAGAACTAGGTTACACAAGTTGTGTTGTGCATCTCCGTGCATTTTCCTCTTACCTCTTTTCCTCTTTTTCACATCACCTTCTATTTTCAGTCTCTCTGCTGTGCAAGCATTGGGAACCTTGTGTCACACAGAGATCAGAAACTGTTGCTTGATATCCAGTTAAAATTCCTGTGGAAATGAATCCCCCTAGCTTAGGTGCCCACCTCTGGTCCAATATACTAAACCTGTGGGGTTAACCACAAGGATAATATGACCACTGGGACCCATGTTAAGTCATGCTAGTCTGTGTAGACACTCTAAAGGTGATCACTGCCCATTCCAGGACTTAAGCCAAACATTTCTTGACAAGAGTGTAGGAAAGAATGGCAGAACTGTGTGACTCAGTAGGAAGAAAAAAATACCTCCTCTGTTGTTGGAGGACAGGAGTGTTGAGACCCCAAGTTCTAGAAAGAGGCTTTAATCCACCTCAAAATGGGTTCTACTTTGCTCTCTAGTGCAGAGAACAAGAAAGGAGGGTCATTTGGACCCTGTACCTACAGCCTGACTAAAGCAGAGGTCTAAGGCAAGTATTTCAAAGATTCAGGTCTTCACCGATTCCTGAGTACAAAGATCTCTCCTGCACCCACATTTATGAGCAGAGATCAATGCAGATCTTAAACACTGTTGGACCCACCCCAACCATAATGGCCATGGTCTCTAGCTTAGTAGTCTAAATGCCAAGTGAAGATAAGAGCTACATCTCAGGAGATGTTATTACTCTCACAATGCCAGGGGACATCATGGGAGCAGGCAGGGATCCTCCCATGTGTGGAGGGTGACCACAGCGTTTTCATAGGGAAGCCCCTGTTCAGTTTAGTAGCATGTTCTCAGATCATCTCCTGGTTCTCAATCCTCCTGCCACTAAATCAGCTCGTATTCCACATGAAGTGACAGTGGGGGACACTCTGAAATTTTCTTTTTAAGGATCCTTCTTTGTTCTGAATTCCTTTGATATAAAACACTGACGACCGAGTTGCTTAAGTTTGGGTAATTCTCAGTCACTCTTCTGGATATTCCTTAATTCATGTTTAATGATGTGCTTGACATTTTAAAGTTACCTATGATTTATATACTAGAGCCAAGAAATCAGGTACCTATTAGGGGGAAAATATTAATATATAAGTCATATATTTATCCAGGCAGGCGGTCATACCTTCATAGATGCTATAGCCCTACACATCTCTACCATTAGGGATAAGCTGTAGAATTGAGTTCCTGCACATGGTCATGGTGCTCAACAAGTAGATTTGAAATGATTGTATGAGTGTCAAGTCTTTTAGCCAGGAAAATAGAGGGAAGCCTTCTCTTGGTGCAAACACCAAGCTACTTAGAGACCAAGACTCTCATTATTGTTCAATCTAATTGTGACTATTAGGCATCTGTTGGGCTAATAACAGGTATCCTGTGGTTAATTTTACTGACTTTGTCAGTGTTGGGGAGAGGATCACCTATGGACAGAGACAGGGCATGAAAAAGGATAAGCTCAGGTGGTCAGGGTTTATCTCCAGAGGATGTCCTTGCTGGGGAAAAGGGTCCCACATGAAACTCTCATATGGAATCTGTTAGTGCTTTGGGGATGGCCAGTGTCATAGTTTCCCATGGGAACAGAAAGCTGAACTTGGCAGAAGTGCCAGGCATGGCTGGACAATGAGATGGTTTCCACACACCATCTCAGATCCCTTGGTTAAAGTAGCTTCCAGGTTCTCATCCAGAGTATTGTTGATTAGCTATGTCTGCCACTGACATAGGAAAGGAGATGGGCAACCCGTGTGCTAGTGTTTTGTCATTCTTGGCTTAAGAGGGCACTGATTGATTTGCAGGACCTAAGGAAACCCAGCCAGGGGGTCCCCTGAGCTTCATCAGTGAGCCAAGAGAAGCCAACTCAGAGACCTCTGCATGAACCCTTGTGCTTCCATCAGCTGGGCTTCCAGGAAGCCCAAGGACAGGGATACAACACAGCCATGATAATGGGATGATAATGTCACCTCCATTTGAGACCTGCTGGTGATGACCAGCATCTCTCTGCCAGCCGGGCCTGTTTCTGGTGTCTTCACAGGTCCCAGGGCAAACTCTCTGGTGTCCTCTGTCACAGGTCCTCAACCTGAACTCCTCTGCACTTTTGAGAGGATGTGGGGTCACACAAAGATCACAAGCAAATACTTAGCAATGTCTCCAAAAGATCCTTGTTCAGAGTAAAGACCAGAGTCACCCTGCTGGTGCTGAGGGGTGCAGGTGGAGAAAATCTAGGAATTGGTTCCAGTGAGCCTTCACAGAGAGAGATACCACAAAGGTTCATAGAGGTACCTCAGGGGTACCCCCACACATGTAGCCTCCACAGGACCAGTCTCTGCTCACAGGGTCTCTAAAATCCTCTAGACACAGAGATGAGGGGTGATCAGACAAGAAGGGTGGAAATGACATGTGTGTCCCACTTGATGGCTTTCAGAGCGGGTTTGGAAATGAGAGAGACACACAGACAAGGAGCAGAGAATCCCACCAGCATCAGGGCTTTCTGGACAGTGAAGGCTTTCTGGTCACCCAGTGAAAGTGTGTGCCTCTGTCTGGCCCTCCAGGGTAGGAGCAGTTAGGGCAGGCATTGTAACAGGGTTAGGAGCCAGGGCAGAAGGGGAGAGGAGGAAAGCAGCAGCATCTAAAGTTGCATACAAGGGGCTCATGGGGTCCCACTTACTCACCGGGCCCCCCAGGTGAATCTGAGTTTACGAGCCCTGTCTTAGAGACGCCAGCAGAGGGCATCATGAGGCCATGGCTCCAGGTGTCCAACTCAGCCCAAATACCCTAGAAAGGAGGCTGTGCCCAGGCCATGTTGAAGAATAAGCCTTACTGTTTTTATTTGGATCCAGTTTGGATCTGAGTCAAGTTTGGAGCTGACTCCCAGAAGGGAGTCCAGTCACACATTTTGGGGGAGGACTGCAATTCATTCATTGGTTTATTCATTCAACAGGAATTGAGAGTGATACCTCCAGCCCTTTAGGAGGTCCTGGGACTTCCTAGTAGGACATAGTTTGTCACACTAGTCACAGCAACTCTAAGAATGGAGGGTGGCATGGCATTTGCTGCAGACCAGTGCAGTCCTGGCTGCCTTTCTTGTATCAGTCCACTTATGCCTCAGAACAGCCCTGTGGAGTGAGCACCATCAGTAACCCAAGTTTACCAAGAAGGAAACCTAATGCACAAAATGTATGTGGCTTGCTCATGGTTACATGCTGCAACATGGTGGAGCCAGGGTCTGAATCCAGGCAGTCTGGCTCCAGAGTCCTCTTAAGGACTTTGTTATAGTGACACAACTCAGACCTGTAAGTGGGCAAGATGATTTCAGATGTCTATATTCACTAATGAGAAAATAAAACCGGGTATTGTAATGGTGACTGGGTTGGAGTAATCTTAGATTTGGTGGTCAGATAGAGACCTTGGAGGGGAGGACAATGGTGACAGTAAGAGCCAAACGTGGCAGGATGGGACCAGGTTATCACTCACACAATCTGTGTTGAGGCCTACAGGTCCCAGTATACAGCTCAGTGCCACTTTGTGTACCCTTTTGTCCATGAACAAGCACTGACATACCTCACTCAGAGCTCCTCAGTGACGGGTGTGCAGAGAAAGGCACCAGGATACAGGCGGGGGTGGGGGTGGGGGTGGGGGGATGGCTGGGGCTGAGACTCCTCATAGCAGGATGCTGGGAGTTGCAAGCACTGGGTCTGCTGGTTTCTATACAGAAACTGACACCCTCACACAGGGACAAAGGCCCACAAATTCATGTTCACACAATTCCCTCTCAGGCTTTCACATGCCCAGTGCCTCACCTTCTCTGACACTCCCCAGCGCTGTTCCAGGCCCAGACCCACTGCCCAAAGTCAGGAGGCAGTCAGGCCCTGGGAATGCACAGGGAAGGATTTGGGTCAACTGTTGCTTTGCATTGTCTGAGCAGGGCACTGGTCATTTGAAGGAGATTACTTGGGGTCTGACACTACAGAGTTCAGCAGGACCCTCTCCACCTCATGAAGTGCCTGAAGAATGGAGAAGTCCTGGCCTTCTGGCTCCAGGGTCTCACTGGGAAGGTGGGAGGTGGGCACAAAGCAGCCACAGTGGTTGTATGTTTTTGAGCTGAGGTTTCCAAAGCTGGCCAAACAAATGGGTCAACTTGGAGCATCACAAGATGAATATTTCTGGGTCCAGAGTGGAACCAGCTTGATCCTATGGTTTTGTCAAACCTTCCAGGCAATTTGCTGGCCCCTCCTATGAAGAGCCACAGCGGGTGGCACAGGCATCTGCTTGCTGGGACACTGCAGCTGGGCCTTGGGGTGGCGGTGGCTACCTTAACCCAAGGTGTTTGTTTAGCTAACAAATGGCTTCCCGAATCCTGCTTCTTTTGAGCACTACACCTGTGCTTTGGTGGAAAAGCCACTGGACCATGTTTGGGACACTGTCCTCTGCAACCAGAGTTGGCAGCACAGCTTCCCAGATGGACCTCCCTGGGCTCCTCCTCTCTTCCCAGCACTTCATTAGCTACTCAGGGCTACTAAGGCAACGTCAGTCTACAAAGTCCACTTCCCAACATCTCCAGCCCAGGCCCCTTGATGACACGTGGTCTCTTCCTGGCTAATGAGAAAAAAAAATCCCTGATTCCTGACAGACTCTAAAGTACAGATCAGTCAGACAACTGTGAGCAAACAACCCTGAGATTAGAGGCTCTCTGCCATGTACACATACAAGGTCCGGGGTCTGATATCACCCTTGGTGCTGAGTGTCCCAAGCCCCCATCTTTGGCTGGAACATGGCTAAAGGTGAGAGCAGCAGAGCTGCAGAACTCCAAAGAAAGATTATTATGCAGGAATGAGACCCTGCATTTCCAGCATCCAGATCCCAGGCCAGAGCCTTGGCTTGAAGGTTGTAAGCTTTGGTAGCTACTTTGACTCTGGCAGAGGGAGCAAATCCCGTGTCTTACTCCCACAGGAGACTGTTGACTTACACATCATTTAAACTCATAGCTCCCATCTGGAGAGCAAGGGGGATTGGCCATTCTAACTTACTCAGACTGGTTTTCTATGGCCTTGAGAAATAGGCAGGTAAGTGCTCAAGCCACAATTACATTGGACAAAATTGACAAGTAACAAAAAATAAAAATAGTTCTCAGATTCTGTTGTTTTTCTTCCTCAAATGGATAGTCATGTGACTATCCATTCAACCACCATTAGAAGGGAGAAGCCTTGACAGACCAATGCAGATGGGGAGATCCAGGCCCACTGAGCCAACAGGCCACTTAGTGTACAAAAATTCTCTACAGGTTTAGACATTCTAAGATTGTAATTGGATATTGCTAGGTGTTACAATCTGATGGTTAAGGTTTTTCTGGTGCAGCTCATGAACATTTAAAGACAGTACCCATATCATGGATAGAGTTGGGCTTATCATGGGGAGGGATTGAGGGCAGGAGAGTTTGGCATCAAGTAGGCACAACACTTGCACAAAAAGGAATTGGATCTCTTGGAGGCTGAGATCTGCTGCTGACTCTGAGACAGATGTGGCCCTGCATGGTTCCTCTGGTGGGCTGCTGTGTCCTCACTGAAATGGAGGGGGCTAGACTTGGCACTTTCCATGGTTGACTGTGACCCAAAGCTGCACTCTTAGACAGGGTAGAGGGTGTTCTCTGCCACAAACTGAACCAGAAACGCTCATGCCCAACTTACTTCTTCATCCCACAAACAAATGCATCCCTTTGTTTTCCTCCTATCCCCCTGAAGGAAGGAGTCAACACTGGGCATGGGAAGACCACCATTGAATTCTTGTTTAGAGCAGCAGAGAGCCCTGCAGAGAGCAAAGGAGGGGATAGAAGGACCTGCCTTTTCAGGCTGGAAATCACAGACAACCAGGTAGGAGGAAGAACAAGAGATATCATTCCAGACTTTGTTGGTTGTAAGGATCACACAATCCTCTCCTGAACCATAGTCATTAGGCTCACCCTTTTTCCAGCTGCTGAAAAGACAGTGTCCCTCCTGTCACATACACAAACTGGCCTTTGGTCACTTCCTCTGTGTCCTCAGCCACATCATGGATGGCCTCATTCTCTTCTGTGTTCTTGGGGGTGGCCATGGTGGCCTGGAGTTCAGTAAACAGAGCCTTCAATTGGCAAAAGCTATCTTTGCATCACTGGCCGCATAGAGTTTCTTTCCAGATTTCCTGACTGGGGAATCGAATCTTTCCAGATCTTCTGTCCAAGGAAAAGGTTTGCACTGAAATCACAAAGGGTGGGTGGAGAGTTGACTTGGCTTGGTGCCCAGCACAGGCCAGTAGGCAAAAGCCCTTGTCTGGGGACTGAGGACTTTGAAAAAAAGAGCCTACGCTCGACCACCTGGCCACCTGAGTCAGGTCCTAGTAAGGATGAGCTCCTCAGTGGTAGAGCAAGGGAGACAAGGATATCCTTCTCCCGGGATATCCTAACCTTTAGACAGTTATGGGTTATAATCTATGCCAGTGCAGGTGGACATAGGTCATCAAACTTGGGCCCTACTGTCAGGGTAAGCAGAGGTCTGGACAGCTGTATGTGTACAAAGGATGCTGAGGAAATAGCAAAGAATCCTGAGATAGCCAACCTTCATGCAATCTTTACTTTGCCACTTCTCAGATGTATGCTGTTGGATAAATTATCTACAATTGTTGGACCTATTTTCTCTCACCTGTAAATAAAATAATACCCATAAATAGTGGTGGTGAGAAGATTGAATGAAACTATATAATGAGAAAATGCCAGCCTAGTATAGGCCCTGGTATATAACATGTTTACAAATGTTAGTTCTCTTCTACCCTCCTGAAATCCTAAGCAGCCTGAAGAAAAAGGTGAGAGTCAGGAACACACTGAGGCAGGAAAAAATCTTACATATTTTTAGTGTGTTCCAGATTGGTTTCTGGCTCCTAATATTTCCAAGTTGGCCAGCTTAGCCTCAGTAACTTCAAAGCAATTAGGAGAAGGGTGTTTATTGAGATTAAGACCCAAAATAGTAGAGCAGAGAATTTTTTTTGTGTGTGGGGAAGCTTATTAAGAGATATGCTTAGCAGAAAAATTGAAAGAAAGAAGGAAAGAAAAAAATTGTATTCTTACCTTCTCAGATATAATTTATCTCTTATAACTATAATTATGAAACTAATAACACTCCTACCTCCAGTTGATTGACACCACTAAGGGCCCTTGTGTAGAAGTACACACAAACATTATTATAGTAGAATATAAACCTTTACCTGTGCCTGATCTTGAAAGTTATAATGTTTGCAGTGTTTAAATGTTTTGCAAATACACACCAGTGACACAGACTATTATCTCCTTATGGGAAATTTATGATCTTTTTTTAAATATTTTAAGTTTCAATACATGTATTTGTATAACATGATCTGGAATATAGTAGTATTAAAATAGATGAAGCAGCTAGCTCTTTTTCCCCAAATGTAATTCAGCAAAATAATAAAATACTGAAACCAGATTTTCTATTATCATTTGAAAATTATTAGTAAGCTAATGAAAACTTGTTCAGGTATAAATGAGCAGTTAAGATATAAACTACTTATGAATGCTGTGACTTACGAACTTATTTCCAAAAAATCTAGTCACCATGCAGTATCTATATTTTTATATATGTATTCAAATATACTCAATAATTATAATATATAAAAAGAATGAGGTATTATTACATTATTTCTAATAATAGATATACTGCTGCTAAGTGTCAATAAAGAGTAATATTACTATCTTCAATTAATGGCTCTTTTATTTTGGGGACCAGGCTTTTCTTTCCCTGTCACAACTTAATATTCTATTTTGCTCTGTAGCAAAGAAATGTATTTTCTTCTTGTCCTTCATAATAGACCAAATATTGCCTCCTTGCCATAGACATCTGCTGTCAATACATGCTGTATCAATAATTTGACATTCTGACTTTCAGATGTGGTATTTAAAATGTATTTATACTTACATAGAGAAACCAAACATCAAATTCCTACATGACTTATTTTTTTTTAACTTTACCTTAGTCCAAAGTTAGACCTTGTCTAGTTGTTAGAATCTTCAGTCCACGTAGATGGACTGAATTGTGTGGATGTATTTTTCTGTAATTCAAAAAATTATTAGGTCATATTCTAGTATGTTCTGGAATATTGAGACTGATCTTAAAAACTAATTTGTAAGATGATTTACTCTAAGATGATTCTCCTTGTAGCACAGAGCTTTAGTTTACATATTTTGTATATATGTTAGAAATCAACTGCTGTAGGAAATGAACAATAATCCATTAGAAAAATTTGTTTTACTTTTTTTTTTTTAAGGTTTTATTTATTATTTTCTAGAGAGAGAGGTAGGGAGAGAGACAGAGAAGGAAAGAGATCAATGTATGGTTGTCTTTCACCTGCCTCCAGCTGGGGACCTAGCTGGAGACCTGGCTTGCAACCTGGGTATGTGCTGGGTCGGGTATTGAACCAGCGACTTTTGGGTTTGCAGACCAGCACCTTATCCACTGTGCCACCAGCCAGGGCTTGTTTTACTTTTATCTGCAATGGACTTATATGAAATTTTCATTTTAGCAGATGATTTTTAAAAAATTAGTTTTTGTGCAAAGATGAAAGTGGCAGTTAGTTTACCAATAATCTTAGATTATTGGTAAAACTATTTGAAAAAAATTATACTGCCTATAAAAGTTAATTAGAACTCAGTACACAATTTAATATGTTGCAAAAATAATCACTTCATATTTCTAAACTGTTTTTTAAAATTTAGTTTTATTGTCATTTTATTAAAACCATCCCATTTCCCTTTTCCTCTCTCCCCTTGAACTGTTAATTTTTACTCTGTATTCCAACGGACTAAAACAGTGTTAGGGATGCATCTCTATAAATGAGTGCTAATTGCTAATGGAGATAATTTAGTAGTGGATTATATAGAATGTCAATAATGAAGCCATATGTTTATGTCTGGATTTAATATTTTAAAACAATCATTTAAAAAGTCATTTTGATTTACCTTGATTAATATAGAATTGTTTCAGTTATACAAATCAGCAAGATATGGCAAGAGATATTCCATTGAAATGTGCTGTAATGTGGGAACTTGTAAATTTTTTCCATGGTTTCTACCAATGTGAAATAAAAATTAATCCTGACCTGTGGGGAAAAAAACTAATAACAATAACTTGTAAACTATAGCTCTGGATCTTTCACATACTGCTTAAATATTATTGCATTATTATAATTATTCAAAAGAACAGGCCTAACACATTGTCATTTTTGAACATTTTTCTTGATCATTCTCTTTCATTTCTTATTCCAGACAAACTATTTAATTTTTTATTATTGTGGTAGGCCAGTAGACAACTATTAATATGAAGTGGTCATGTTTTCTTTGTTATTACTAAATACTTTATTTCACTCTGAATTACTTACTTTATTTAATTGCTTTATTAATTATTATTATTTTTACACCAGGGGCCTTGTAAAGCAGACCATTTTCACACCACTCTTGTGAGAACAGACTTAAATCCAACACCCAAGAGGACCCATTTCCTCCCTTACATCCTGGAGTTTCACATTGGACTGTTCCAACTGAAGAAGGGCAGGGCCTCCAATCCTGCAACAGTCTTCTGAGGGGGTGGCTGAAACAGGTGGGAAGTCTGTACCCAGGCAACCATGGGAATCCCTTCAGGCCCCAAGTAAGACTGGGAGAATAAGAGGGCTGGGTCTGGAAGCAGAGGTGCGCATCTGACAGCAGAGCAGCAGGAGATGGTCACTTCCCACCTGGCCATCCTTTCCCAGAGCCCTGAGTCCCCTCAGCCCACACTATGCTGGGATGAGTTTCTCACCTGAACTGTCTTCATGATCTCCATTTTGGCCCATTAGTCCTGCTAACCCAGGAGCTCCTGGAAATCCTGGAGGCCATAATTCCCCTGGAGGGGCCTACAAGTCTCTGAGCCCTTGCCCTATTAGAAGACAAAGGAAATGTGACCCAGTGGCTATTGCTCATTCTCTCCCATCAAAAGCTCTGTACTGGATTCTCACTGAGTGCAAAAACCACCCCTCAAGTAGTGGTAACTTGAAGAAGAAAGATCCTCCTGTACCCCAGGGCTAGCTTCCTGGACAGGCAGAACACTCCCTAGTTAGAGATAACCACACATCACCAATTCCTGTGTGGAAGTGTAGGATCCAGGAGAACCACACAGCATCTTTGTTTTGGGGGGAATTGTCAGGGTCCACCTGGGAAACGTCAAAATTTGGAGTCCTGTGCGGGCCAGGCTAAGTCTGTAAGACCTGACTAGAAAACCAGGAAGGCTGGGCTCATACATGTTTCCATGTTATAGCCAGTGGACCCCAGGGGGAAATTGGGTCAAGAGAAAATATTTTAGCCACTATGAAGCCTGGCCTGTTTTCTTACCTTGCCTAATCCTTTGTTTTGTATCAACAGCAGAAGTTTTTTTACATTTGGAACGCACATCTAGACCTGAGTAAGATCTCTGTGCCCCTTCACTTGTTTTTTTCATTTCCTTGTAATTAGCATTATTTAGCATTGATTGACAAGTTACATGCCTGCTAATTTACCGCTTTCAATAAAAGATCTTTGGGAATGGAAAACAGAGCCTTTGGCCTCCAGTCATTAGTTGGCCTTGTCCCTCCTAGCACAAGCTACCTGGGAAGTATTTGTTTCATCCATGGCACCAAGGGATCTCTGCAGGTCAGGGATCCCCACATTCCTGGCACCCAAATGCGGGGCCCAAAGAACACCCCTTCAGACTTCACCCACACCAGGAAGGCCATGAGCCAAGCTGCAGAGAGCACATCCATGTTGGGGGGAGGGGAGAGCGAGAGCGAGAGCGAGAGGCAGAGGCACCTTCATTCCAAGGTAATGAAAGGGACAGCGGTACCCATGAGGTAAATTCTGCTGGATGTGCTCATAGACAATGGGAGGTCTCCAGATGACATTTTGGCTGTTTTAGTTTCATTTCTCCCTGCTTAAGAGCTTTAGGCAAGTTGCTGACATGAGGGCCTGACTCCAGTTGGGTTCCGAAAATAAGAGGCATTTCCTCCCTTCGACTTGGGCAACGGAGCACCCCTTTGCAAGTTGGAGTCTTGTGAAGGTGTCTAGGGTCAATCCCTGAGATGTGCAGGGACCTTGTAAGGACTCCCACCTCACCAGTAATGGCTTTCTGGCTCATCCAGACAGGAGTAGGGAAAGATTAGCTATCTAGCTCCTGGAGTCCTCCTGGGTACCACATGTGTGCCCGGGATAGAGTCTGAGACACATAAAAGGGGATCAGATGATCAAGGGGTAACGCCTCTGGGAGCCATCCCCACAATCATCATGTTTGTGCCCATGACATTTAACTCCAGTTGAGTTTAGCGGTACAGAAGGGAACTGGGAATTTCAAAACTGAAACCAGTCTTTCTGCCGCTTTTTTGGCAGGAAGGAAAACATGGGAAGCGGACTTTCGAAAGAACAGGAAATCTTTTTCAGAGCAGTTCAGCAATTGCTGAAGTACTCAGGATGCAAGGTGGAAGAAAAAACTTGAATTGCTCTCCTAAAGGCTGTAAAGGATTGTTGTCCTTGGTTTTCTGTCAAGGGGTCTTCAGACTTAAGGGTCTGGAAGGAATAAAAATGGAGACAAAGACTTGAGGCTCCAGCTTTCCACCTAGGCTCCTCAGCCACTGGCTTGGTGTGTCCCCTTCAAGGCCAGCAGGGGAGGCGAGTCCCTGCGGGATGAGTGTGGGCGCCAGATGCTAGGGAACCAAGTGGCCTCTCTCCCTCCAGCCCACCTGGCTGGGCTACTGCAGCCTCCAAAGCCATGCGAGCCTGTGGGGAAGCCTGGGCCTGCGGAGGTGCCAGGCAGAACCCAGGATACCACTGGAGGCCTCTGTTTCCTCCTTTTAACAAAACACCCTCACAAGGTCACCTTCGGAAGGCAGCACGTGCAGGAAAATTGAAAAGTCTGTAAAAGGATTTTACCTGTATCTTTCTAAAAGCCAAGATTCTACATCATAGTGTGTGTTCCTTTGCTGACAAGATTTGCAAGGTTCAAAATTTAAAGGACTTTTTTCTCCTGCCTTGGGGTATTTCAAAGGCACCTTGAAACGTCTAAAGAATTTAGTTAATTGGGCTTGTTAAATGCACTTTAAAATACTTGGAAAGCTTTTGTCAAATAAGGAAACACTACAAAATTCTAACCTACTGCCATTTATAATTTTAATGGGGTAAAGTTTTTCAGTTGTCTAATTAATTAAAATTTTTTCCCTTTATTTAAAAATATTGTGTTTTGCATAAGTAACTAAATAAGTTACAAAAGGTTAACATGCCACATTCATGCATAGCAAAGAAAGAAAGAACACGAGGGTAAATAATTCAAAAAGAAAAATAGAAGTAGAAAAGAACTACGAAGAAAAGGGAAACTTACAAGTCTTTAAAATACTGTTATTCCTAGACCTCGGAGTTGTTAGGTCCTGGGGGCAGAAGCAAAGGCATTAGAACAAGGCAGAAAAGACATTGAAAACCTCTCCATTCCCTCCAAACAGATGTTTTCCCTCTGAGAAGTTCTCAGAGGAGGAGGAATTGGATTTGTAAAACCTCCTCTTATTAGCATGGAAGTTAGCAACTTGAAGAAGGAGATGAAATCCCTCTTAGAAGACCGGCTTGGGCTTGCAGAACAAACTAGACAGTGGGGAACAAATACATTGATTGCTTGGTATACTTTTATTTGTATCTATGTCATTTCAAGTGTGTTTTTAGTCATTTAAAGACAGTCATTTTTTTTACTGGAATGTATTTTCACAACTATTACATCTTCAAAATATACATGCAAAGGACTTTGACTTACCCTAAAATAAAAGTTTCTCAAAATAAATTTTCAAATACTACTTTGGAATAAATAGGGATTTGTAGGGCTCTGGAGAATGGCTGGGTTTGTAAAGATACTGGGCAATAATTACTATAATCAGGAATTAATTGTAGTGAAACCAGAAAAGCCTGTGTTGTTACTGCCTGCCATCTCCCAGGCCTAATAAGCAGAGATTGGGATTGAAACTTTATGGGTGCTTTATTCAGAGATTTGGTGATCTGAGAGGACATCGGGTTTGCACCCTAGCAGACTCTTTAGAATTCAGAGAAAATGTTAATGTAATCAAAGTTGCAACCTTCTTTCTTGGTATCGTGGGTGGAGGTCTTTTTCTCCTGAACAGAGGTTCTCTGGAGTACAATAGTTCAAATACTATCTTAATTACTTGCAGTTCTCCTAAAGCACAAAGGTGGAACTGCTTATAGTTACCTGGAGTCCAGGTGGGTCATCCCTTCCAGGTTCCTGAAACAAAAGCTTTTTATATTATTAAGCATATTAGTGCTTACCGGAAACTAAAATTTCCCAACATTTGGGACTAGATAAACTGAATATAATTGTTTTTCTTGTGACTTTGTTCAAAATAGTGCTAGTTTTTAGACACTTGTTTGTTTTCTTAAAGCAATTTGGTAAATTGTAGCAATATTTAAGTGTTTATACTTACCTCTCCTGATGGCGGAGGGAAAAAAAGTGCCATCCTTTCTCTATCTTTCCAAGTCCTTGCAGGAGAGAAAATATACTTATGTAAGCCTTAAAATCCGCAAAAAAAAAAAAAAAAAAAAAAAAAAAAAAAAAAAAAAAAAAAAAAAAAAAAAAAAAAAAAAAAAAAAAAAAAAAAAAAAGGCCAGTTTCAGCCAAAGCTATTTACTTCACCAGTAGCAAATAAAAGGTAATCTATTTCATGGCAAGCTTAGCTTTTTTTCTTAGTCAACGAGTTGCCAGAGGTGTCTGGTAATTCTCGGTGGGAAAAACAGGGGACGCCCTGCATCCCACTAGTTGACTCCTGAAGCAACTGTGGGGGTTGCCTCCCTGAAGCCCAAGAGGTTTTTCTTTTTCTGTGGGTCACCAAGTCCCCTTTGGGATGCATTCTTTTATTTTTTATATTTTTAAGATATTATTTATTATTTTTCAGAGAGAGGGAAAGGGAGAGAGAGGCAGTAATGTATGGTTGCCTTTCACCTGCTTCCAGCTATAGACCTGGCTGGAGACTTGGCTTGCAACCTGGTTGCGTGCCCTGGCTGGGAATTGAACCAGCAACCTTTGGGTTGGCAAGCTGGTGCAAATCCACTGAGTGTTCTTTATATATTTTGGAGATCAAACTCTTGCCTGAGGTATCGTTAGCAAATATGATTTCCCATACAGAAGTTTCCTTTTTTAGTTTGCTGATGTAGTCTTTAAGCTGAGCAGAAACTTCTTACTTTGATATAGCCCCATTATTTATTTGTTCCTTTTGTTCCTTTGCCCTTGGAAAAGTATCATTGAAAGTATTGCTGTGCAGGATATCTGAAATTTTTCTTCTTATGTTTTCCTC
Source organism: Noctilio leporinus (assembly GCA_004026585.1). NCBI lineage: Eukaryota > Metazoa > Chordata > Mammalia > Chiroptera > Noctilionidae > Noctilio > Noctilio leporinus. The sequence goes on along the minus strand of PVIW01016291.1, from coordinate 1,034 downwards.
TAGGATTTTTATGGTGTCACAGCTTATGTTTAATTAAGTCTTTCATCCAACTTGAGTTTATTCTGGTGTATGATGTAAGTTGGTGGTCTGTTTTCATTTTCTTGCATGCTCCTCTCCAATTCTCCCAACACCACTTGTTGAAGAGGCTATTGTCACTTCATTTTATGCTCCTTTCCCCTTTGTTGAAAATTAGTTGACTAGAGAAATGTGGGTTTATTTCTGGGCTCTCTGTTCTGTTTGTTTTTATGGCAGTACCAGACTATTTTGATTACAATGGCTTTGTAATATAGTTTGATATCTGATATTGTGATTCCTTCTACGTTGTTTTTCTTTCTCAAGATTGCTGAGGATATTCAGGGTTGTTTCTGGCACCATATACATTTTTGAAGTATTTGTTCTAAATCTGTACAATATGTATTTGGTATTTTAATACGGATTGCATTGAATCTATAAGTTGCTTGAAGTAGTATGATCATTTTAATGATGTTAATTCTTCTCATCCATGAATATGGTATATGCTTCCATTTATTTGAATTTTCCCTGATTTCTTTCTGAGAATAGGTCTTTCGTCTCCTTGGTTAAGTTTATTCCTAGGTACTTTATTTTTCTTGTTGCTTTAGTAAATGGGATTTGCTTTCTCATTTCTCTCTCTCTCTCTCTTTTTTATTTTTTTAATTTTATTGTTGTTGTATTACATCCATCCCCTTTTTGCTCCCCGCTGTCCCCCTCCCCACCCACCCATTCCCCCCAAAGTCAATCCCACCTGTTGTCCATGTCCATGGCTCCTTTATACTCGGTTCTTGTCTAAGCTGCTCTCCTTCTTTGCCTCTACCTCCCCCCTCCCTCCAACCCCGTTCCCCCTGACCACTGAAGGCCTATTCCTTGTATTCATATACTTGGTTCTGTTTTGCTTGTTGTTAGTTTTGCTCATTATTGTCCCGTAATGGGTGAGATCATATGATATTTGTCCTTCACTGACTGGCTTATTTCACTAAGCATAATACTCTCCAGTTCCATCCATGTTGTTGCAAAGG
>PVIW01016290.1:0-17082 GCA_004026585.1 Noctilio leporinus | reverse complement strand
CCATAGGTTTTGGGCTGTTGTGTGTTCATTGTCATTGGTTTCCAGGAACTTTTTGATTTCATCTTTGATCTCATTGTTGACCCCTTCATTGCTTAAAAGCATGTTATTCAGTCTCCATGAGTTAGAGAATTTTTGGGTTTTTCCCTTGAATTTGGTTTCTAGTTTCAAGCCATTGTGATCTGAGAAGATACTTTGTATGGTTTCAATTTTCCTGTATTTGTGGAGGCTTGTCTTTTGACATATCATGTGGTCTATCTTAGAGAATGGTCCATGTGCATTTGAGAAGAATGTGTATTTTGCTTCTTTGGGGTAAAAGACTCTGTATACATCACTTAGGTCCATTTCCTCTAGAGTGTTGTTCAATGCCACAACATCTCTGGGGATTTTTTGTTTCGAAGATCTGTCCATTGTTGATAGTGGGGTATTAAAATCCCCTACTATGAGTGTGTTGCTGTCTATGTCTTTCTTAAAGTCTTCCAAGACTTTCCTTATATATTTCGGAGCTCCTATGTTGGGTGCGGATATGTTTATCAGAGTTATTTCCTCTTGATGGATTGTTCCCTTAAGTATTATGAAATGTCCATCTTTGTCCCTTTTTATGTCCTTCATTGTAAAATCTATTTTATCTGTAATCAGTAAATTGCTACTCCAGCTTTTTTTTCATGTCCATTTGCTTGATAAACAGTTTTCCATCCCTTCACTCTCAATCTGCGTCGATCTTTTGTTCTGAGGTGGGTCTCTTGAAGACAGCGTACATGTGGGTCATGTTGTCTTATCCATTCGGCTACCCTATGTCTTTTGATTGGTGCATTTAATCCATTTATATTTAAGGTGATTATTGATTGATACTTATTCATTGCCATTTTCTCCCTTTGTGTCTGTATTCCTCTTTGGCTTTCTGTGTTTCTTCATTTTATTTGTTTACTTATTTTTAGAGCAGACCCTTTAGCATTTCTTGCAATGCTGGTTTCGTAGAGATGTATTCTTTTAGTCTTTTTTTTGTCTGGGAAGCTCCTTATTTCTCCTTCTATCTTGAATGAGAGCCTTGCTGGGTAGAGTATTCTTGGTTGCAGGCCTTTGTTTACCATGACTTGAAATACTTTTTGCCATTCCCTTCTGCCTTGAATTGTTTCTGTTGAATAATCATTTGATAGGCTTATTGGAGCCCCTTTGTATGTTATTTGTCTTTTCTCTCTTGATGCTTTTAGGATTCTCTCTTTGTCTTTGAAATTAGCCATTTTAATAATAATGTGCCTTGGTGTTGGTCTGTTTGGGTTGATCCTCATTGTGACCCGCTGTGCTTCCTGAACTGGATTCATGTTTTCACTCATCATGTTAGGGAAATTTTCTATCATGACTTTTTTGAACAGGTTTTCCATTCCTTGTTTCTCTTCTCCTTCTGGTATCCCTATGATACGGATGTTGTTACGTTTCATGTTGTCCTGCAGCTCTCTTAACCCCTCTTCAGTCTTGGTCAGCCTTTTTTGATTCTCTTGTATTGTCTTGGAGTATTTGTCTACATTATCCTCCTACTCACTGATCTTGTCCTCTGCTTCCTCTAGCCTACTGTTGATTCCTTCTACTGTATTCTTCAATTGAGAAATTGTATTCTTCATTTCCTGCTGGCACTTATTGATAGTTTCCATGTCCTTTTTCATGCTGTTGTAGTTCTCAGTAAGTTCCTTTTAACTTCCCTGGAGTTCTTTGTAATATCCCTGGAGTTCTTTGTAATTTCCCTGGAGTTGTTTGTAGTTCTCCTGGTGTTGTTTACAGTTTTCTTGGATGTGGCTGAGCTCACTGAGCTTCTCTATCATCATTCTTTTGAATTCCTGATCTGATATTCCAGGTGCCTCTGTTTCATTTTGTGTTCTTTCTGGGGATTCTTCCTCTCCTTTTGGTTTTGGACTGATTTTTTTTTTTTCCCCCCCATTTTGGGTGTCTGTTTTTGCTTGCTCTTTATTTATTTATTTATTTATTTTTGTTCTTTCCTTGGGTTAACCTGCTTTGCTTCCTTGCCTTAGTTGAGCACCCTTCTGTGATAGGATATTTGTGGAGTTCAATGTTGCCGTCTCCCAGATTTTCTCCACTTGCTGTTCTTGGTGTGTGCTTTATTTGGGCTGTCTGATTGTATTCTGGGCCTGCGGGCTTTTAGCAGAAACAAAAACAAAAACAAAAACAAACAACAACAACCACAAAAAAATCCAAAAACAAAATACCATACCAACCCTCCCCCCCAAAAAAAAATTGCAAAAGGAAAAAAGAAATAAAAATGATAATAATAATAAGAAGAAAGGTTTTAGATGGCTGTTCACCTTTAATAATCCCTGACTGGTCCAGATGGAGCCTGTACCTGAGGGTTTTTAGCAGAGAAGAAAAAAAAAAAAAAAAAGGAGAATGTCAGTAGAGAAAGAGAAATCAATATTAATAAAGAAAAGGTTTAGATTTATGTTCACTCTTTATGGTCTCTGTTTGGTCCAGGTGGAGCTAGGACCAGTGGGTTTTATCAGGGAGAAAAGAAAGGAGAAAGAACGAAAGAAAAGAAAAGAAAAAAAAAGTATGTGGGGAGAACGTCACAAGACAAAGAGAAATCAATATTAATAAAGAAAGTTTTTAGCTGTGCGTTCCCCCTTTATGATTTCTGATTGGTCCAGGTGGAGCCAGAACCTGTGGGCTTTACCAGGAAGAAAAGGAAAAGAAAAATTAAAAAAAAAAAATAGAGGAAGGAAGAAAAGAATAAAGAAAGGGTTTAGAAAGGCTGGGGAAGGGAGGAATATTTAGATTGAGGACTGGGAATGCGTTATATCCACAGAGTGAATAGACTTTAATTCGAGAGTAGGGGAGGGTCTTGGATATATAGGTGGATTGAGGTATGGGGGGATTAAGAATATGTGAAGAGTAACTTTTGCAAAGGATATGTTGGGGCTTCATAGTTCATATTGCTCTCGGTATAATTCAGGTGCTTGAAATTGGCAGCAATCCCTTTCCTGATGCTGTCTCTTTTTCTTGGTCAGGACTTTACATTCTATAGTCTATATTCTAGCTGGTCTTGGCGTGTGGCAGGGCCTCTGATTGTCACAGTAGGGCTGATTCTGAGTGTCTGCCCCCAGGTAGGCTGGGCCTTCAGCAGCCTGGCTGGGTTTTAGGGCTGCTGGTGTTCTGGAGCTGGCAGGCAGCCCCCTCCCACTCCTGGTGGAGTTCCCTGCCCAGGACACGCCCCCAGCACTTCTGCAGGGCAGCCTGCAATTTCGCTGGTCCCTGTGATGACTGGCCCCACCCCCGCATTTCGGGGAGGAGGCCGGGCCTGTCAGTCAACACTGTCCGGGGTCTGCCTACACTGTCCTGCCTTTCTGGGGCGAGCATCATGCCTCCAAGCCAATCAGCTCTCCGAGGAGTCCTTTACTCGGCCTCTGTGAAGAGCCCCTCCCAGGCATGGGCAGTGAGGCCTTTGTCTCTGGCAATGGCAGGTCGCCCGCCACTAGTTCCCTGCTTGCCGGCTCTCTGGCTAGCCATTTGGAGTTTCCCGAGGAGCCTGGGGGCCTGTGTGGTTGTGCAGGGTTGGGCCTCCCCCCTCCCAGGGGCTTCTAGCTGCTGTTTCCCCTGTGGCCCAGCACCTCTGCTTTCGGCCCTCTTGCCGCCCCGCTAGTGCACTTCCTGCTCCCCCGCTCTGGCTTCCCACAGGACTCTTCTCCTCCGCCTCTAGCCCTGCTTGGAGCCTCCTCTACCTGTTGCCGGGGTGAGTCTCTCACACAGTCCCACCCCTGCAAGAGTTCAATTCCACGTTCCCTAGGTGTTTGCACTTCACTGCTGAGACTTCCAGTCACCAGGGAGCCTGAAACTGGCCCCAGTCAAACGCGCCCCTCTGGGCAGAGCTGCCCCTGCCCAGAGCCGACCTCGGCCCACTGGCCGGTCGGTCGGGAACGCCTCACCTACTGTCCTGCTGGCCTCCTCCGCCTCTGGGCCGCGCTCCCCTGTGTCCAGATGCTGCCCATTCCAATCCCCAGAGTCCTGAAGACGTCTCACGCTCCCTATCCTGTCCTCTAGCTGCTTTGGTACTCGAGAACACCATCAGCACTGCTCTCTACTCTGTCGCCATCTTCCCTCTCCCTAAATAGTATTTAAAATGCACCATGTACAGTTATTTAAAATTTAATGAATCATCCTCCCCTTAAAAATAGTCACACACTTGGAGGAGGATAAAAAAATATTCACACCAGCTTTGATTGAAGGATTACTGAGACAAGAGAAGTCACTCTAAAAGTGTTCCCAAGATAACTTAACTGAATGGGTGCATATCATCCACATTATATTTAAATCTCTTCTTATTATTCAATATTTGAAAGGTTGAAGATAAGCCAAGTGGTGAAAGACAAATAACATATGATCTCACCTATAAGTAGAACCTAATGAACAAAACAGATGAGCAAAACAGAGTCCATGACATCAAAATAAGAAACAAATTCACATCAACCAGAGAGGAGGGGAGATTGGGAAGGGGGATAACAGGGGAGATGAGGGAAAGGGTCCAGTCAAGAACATATGGACAACAGGATGGGGATTGACTATGGGTGTGGGGATAGGGGGCAGGGGAGAGCAACAGGGGGAAAAGAGATTGGGAAAACTGTAATTAAACAACAATAAAATTGTTTAAATGAGAAAATAACAAGCTTAAGGATGCTGAAGGCCTGATATGATTTTCTCCCTTTAATTCTTTGAGTCACTTATATCATAATAGAGCATCAACTACTTCATGGTATTACTTTAAATACCCAGTAAGTCAAAAACTGAAAATAGTGTATCTCCTATTAATGGGGTTAATGGGAAATAGAGAACATCTGCTCTATATAAGTAAGTGGAGACTTATATAACAATCAGTATGATTTGGAGTGCAAAAGTAGTCACAAGTAGAAAACTTGTGACAGGAATTAAATAATATTTATAAATTATCAATAACTATGGCAATAAATAATTTAAAATGGAAACATTTTTAAAATACTAATGTAAATAATAAAAATTCAATGAGAAATAGAAAACATGCATAGGCTTACAATGCATTAACACACTTGTAATAGTAGATAAGTGTTTCCCCACATGAAAACCCCTGGCACAGATGGGTTTACAGGCAAATTGTACAATCATTCAGTGAAGAGATTGTTTCTCTCTTTCTTATACTAAAAGAAAAACCATATTCACAAAACTATTAGTTTGAGCCAAATATAATCCTGATAGTAATAACAGATAAAAAAGAGTAAAATAAGAATGAGAGAACATAACCAATATTACTCATGAACATAGATATCACCTAACTAAATCTGAAAATGATAACTTAGGAGCATTCAAAATCTTAAATGTACCATATTCATTGATAAAAGTAGAAAAAACATAATCAGCTCAAGGATGCTGAAAAATAATTCAGTGCCATCTGCAAACATGATTTTAAAAACTCTTGGTAAAATAGAAATAGAAGCTTCCTTAATCTGGAAAAAAGGGAATCTAGCAAATTTATAGTTAAATTCATACTCAATAGAGAAAACATTTGAAATAGCCCCTTAAAAATCAGTTGAATATTCCAATTTATGTCATGAAAATAGGGAAGAATTATTGCTCTTAAGTCTAGAATAGCAAATCTTGGATCTAAATCACAGACTCAAGAGCTGCAACAGAACAGTCAATGTGCAAAGAATGAACAACAGATTTCAAAAGGTCCTAAATACTGAGGACCACAAAATTCTCCAATAAGCTCTCATTTCAAAGTAGACTATCTCACTGATCCAGAAAGACTCAGCTGCTAGGTGTGAGAACCACAGCCAAAACTAGTAGTTTGTGGTTGGCAATTTGCCAGTGACTGCTAGTCACTGAGGTAATACCTAATGTAGCTGGATGGTCCAGAAGCTCAGAGATTTCCAGGACTGTGCCCTGCACTCTTGAGAAACTCATTGAAATAAAAAATAAATTATTCAGGATAGCTACTCTGGAAGAAAAGGACGCAGCTGTTCAAAATATTTTAAAATATTTTGGGGTGGGGGTCATAGGAATAGATAAAACAGAGAGTCCTAGAGAGGTGGTCAGAGGTAGAGGTCATATTTTAAATAATCATAATAGCACAACAGTAATACAAGAACTCTCAAGCTTAGACTATTGTCTTGATCCACACTTACCCTCAAACTCTGAAAACCACAGGAAAATTAAGTTCATTTAAACGCAGAAGAAAGGATTCAGGTTGAATCTCACTATAAACATGTTGTTTGTTTGTTTGTTTTTCCCAAAAGATTAAAGACAGCCTGAAAAACCTGCATATAGGAAAGGTTAAATATATGTACATATTCACAAAATATAGTAATATTGGGATCTAAAAAAGAAAATTTAGATGACAAAAACTATAAAACACAAACACTGTATATTTTACAACAAAGATTCTGAAAACAAAAACTAGTGTATCACTTGGATTCTTTAATAGTATGGTTTGAAAAATTAAACTGGTTAGGACCTTCTGTTCCAAAGTATTTAATATTCCTCTACTGGACTATTTTATTTTCCACTTTTTTGCCCACTACATCTTATTAGTGAAAAATAATGAATGCTGGAATTTGGAGGGTAGAGTTATGAAAATGTTTTCTAAGTCTCAATCAGGCTTCAGCTTTTACAGTCTTCCCTAATGTTTAGAATCATTTTTCTTTCATTTCTCTCATTCTTTCTTCCTTTTTTTTTTGTTTTCACCAATACTTTATTTTTAATACTCATCTCTTGCATTTCTAATAACATCACAAAATAATCAAGCATAATTAAGCAAATTATTTTAAACATGTAAATATTTTAAGTTGTAAAATATTTAGTTTAAAATAATAACTATGCTCATTATTCCCTAGCTAATACAAATGCCTCCTTGCTTGAATGTCAACTCACTGGTGAACTTCCCTTTAGGGTATGCATTCCCCTAGCTTATTATTATTTTGTTTTGTTTTGTTTTGGCTTTTTTTAGGGAGAAGGAATGGGAAAGAGGCAGAAAGGGAGAGAGAATTCAATGTATGGTTGTTTTTCACCTGCTTCCCGCTCCAGACCTGGCTAGAGACCTGTCTGGCTTGCAACCTGGTTACGTGTGCTCTGGCTGGGAATTGAACCAGCGACCATTGGATTAGCAGGCCAGTGCCTTATCCATTGTGCCACCAGCCAGGGTTCCCCCTGGCTTATTTTGGAAATGACTTTTATATAACACCAAAGGTGAGCTCAGATACAAAAATATATGGCATATTTTATGAAATTCAGGTAACATCTTGCACCCTTATTGTTATTTTTTAATTATCAATTTTAGGTGTTTCTTTTTTGAATTTGGATATGTTTTTTTGTCTATAGCTAAATTGCAAATATTTCTTCCTAGTCTATAGTTTACATTTTTAATTTCTCCATAATATCTTTAGATGACCATAAACTTTTACTATGTCTGGTCCTAAATATAAGTTTTTTAATGATTTGTCTGTTTTATGTCCCAAGAAACATTCATCTATTCCAAGATAATGAATATATGCTCCTATGTTTTTATGTATAACAGGAGACACATTTTTATAAACTGGTAGATAGTATATTTTAGGTTTTGTGAGTCTTATGATATTTATTGTAAATACTCAATTTAGTCATTATCACATGAATAGCTATGTGCAATTTTAAAGAATGAGTGAGCTCATGATTGCCTTCTGGTAAAACTTTATTTACAAAATCAGAATGAAGGGCTTTCAGTTCAAGGACGAAATGACATAAACTCATTTTTTCCCATTTTTCTTTCTAATTATAGCTATGCATCTTGGAAATCACTTAGCAGACAATCATAAAAATACTTAGAAGGTACAAACTAGGTGAGCTGGACAGGTAATTCAGGAACTGAAGGATGTTACCACCTTGAATTCCTTGGGTTTTCACTTAATCTCTCACATGTCCCCATTAAAAACTAGAGAGGCCTTTAGTACAGAGTGCCAACAGAAATGAACAAAATAAATACACTGCTTTTATGGTAAAAGAGATAGAAAGAGAAGCCCAGTAAGGATTTGTACAATGGCAGTGGTGGGCAACATCCCAGCAGAGATAGGAGTGTGGAGCAACCAAGGTCAATGGATTGTGTCAATGTCAATATTCTGGATGTGAATTGTGGTACAATGATGGATATTTATGCAAAGGTTTTTGTATGAACATATTTTTAGTTTTCTTGGGTATTTACCTAGGAGTAAAATTACTGGGCATAAGATAACTCTAAAATTTTGTGCAATTATTAAACATTTTTCCAAAGTGAATGCCCCATTTTACATCATGCCCTCCAGCAATGTACAAGAATTCTAATATCTCAACATCCTTACCAGCACATGCTCTCATCCGTTTTTTAATTATAACTATCTTAGTCTGTATGAAGTGGTATTTCATTTTGGTTAACTTTAGATTTACATTTTTCTAATATCTAATGATGTTTTACATTTTATGTAATTACTAGATATTTGTATCTATTTGGAGAAATGTCTTTACAAATATTTTGCCCATTTTTTTATTTTGTTTTTTTTATTTTTAATTTTAAGAAGTCTGAATACTTTGATTACATATCATACATGGTGTACAAATATTTTATTCAAATCTGTGAATGTCTTCCTTATTTTATTGATATTGTACTTTCAAATAAGCAAGCTTTTAATTTTAAGTACAATTTATCTATATTTTAAATTTTGTTTCTTGGTATATTTAAGAAATTATTGGCTAATCATGGACAGTCCCATGTTTTCTTTTAATAACTTATCATTTTAGCTCCAAAATTTATCTATTAATCCATTTGTATTTAATTTTTGTCTTAATTGCAGACAAATTAATTTGAAGTAGGAATATTACTTCATTTTTTATGTGGACATTCTGTTGTTCTAACACTGTTTCTGAAAAGATTATTCCTTCTGCCACTGACTTTGTCTTGAACCTTGCTGAAAATAATTAACAATAAATCTAAAAATTCTTTTAGAATTCTCAATTAAATTTCATTGATCTATATATCTCTTGCCATGCTACAACCACATAGTCTTGCTCACAGTATCTTTGCTGTAAGTTTTGCAATCAGACAGTGTAAGTCCTCCAGAATAAATCTTCACTTTCAAGGTGGTTTGAACTATTCTGGATCCTTTGAATTACCATATGAATTTTAGAATCAGCTTGTCAGTTTTTGTAGGAAAGGTAGCTGGGATTTTGCTAGGGCTTTCATTGAATCTGTTGATCAATTTGGGCAGTGTTGCCATATTAATAATGTCAAGTCTTTCAATAACTAGGCAAGATATGTTTTTTTTTTCATATTTTAGGTCTTCTTTAATTTTATTCAGCTGTGTTTTATAGTTTTCAGCATACAAATATTATTATATTTTATTAAGCTTATTTCTAGATATTTTATTCTTTTGATGCAATAGTGTGTTAAATTTTCTTAATGTTATTTTCAGGTCTTTAAGCATTATATATATATGTGTGTGTATATATATGTATATATACATATATAATATATTATATATATTATACACACACACACAGTTGATCCTTGAACAATGTGGGGATAAGTACATCAACCCCACACACAGTCACCCACAGTTGAAAATTCACATATAATTGTTGATTCCACCAAAACCCTAACAACTAATAGTCTACTATTTACGGGGAGCCTCACTGACAACATTAATTGATTAACATGTATTTTGTATGGTATATATATTAAATACTGTATTCTTACAATAAAGTAGGCTAGATAAAAATGTTATTAAAAATATAAGAGGACTTCCAGCCAAGATGGAGGTATAGGTAGACAGGCTGCATATCCTTCCAAAACTAGAAAGAACCAGCCCTAGCTGGTGTGGCTTAGTAGACTGAGTGCTGGCCTTCAAACCAAAAGGTCATTGGTTCATTTCCCAGTAAGGGCACATGCCTGGATTGCAGGCGATGTCCCCATTTGGTGGCATGTGAGAGGCTGTATCTCTCCCAGATTGATGTTTCTCTCCTTCTCCTTCTCCCACCTGTCCTCTCTCTGAAAATAAATAAATCTTTAAAAATAAAAAACAAGAGATGACCAGAAATTCCAGAAAAATTGAGCTGCGTGGAAGCCTAACAAACAAAGATATAAAGAAGAAATACTCCTCCAGACAGGTAGGAGGGGCAGAGATGGGACATAGAGAATGTAGTTTGGTGGCAAGGAAACTGTGGTGGGACAGTGGCTGTGGCCAGCTGGTGGAAATTGCAGTCACAATTTTTTAAAAAGTAGGGACACCTGGGGAGTGCTCCTAGCACCAGATCATACCATAAAGCTCACAGTTCCAGCCCCAGGGATGGGGGCAGGAATAAAGCCACATTGCTTCTGACTGTGAAAACCAGTCTCTCAACAGAGTCCATTTTTTAGAGCCCTTCACATTCCTTCAATATTTGCAGACCCACCCATTATGGGAACCACATCCAGGGCAACAGCCAGGGCAAAAGCTAGGGAGGTACCAGTCCCATACAGAAAAGGGAAGAATGCTGAGCAAGCAGCATTGTTCCCTTTCAGACCCCACCCCCACATACACAAACACAATATAGTGAAACAGGTCACCCAGAATGGCAAACACCTAAGGCTCCACTGTTTACAACGTAACAGGTGTGACAGCTCTACCTAAGAAACAGAGGCAAACACAAGAGCCTGTCAAGTTAAGGTGACAGAGAAATATGGCTCAAAAGAGGGAACAGATCAAAATTCCAGGGGCAGAGTTAAGCCATGACTAGATAGCCAACTTAACAGATTCACAGTTTAAAATGCTGGTGATAAAGATGTTCACAGACTTGGCAGATATGCTTGAGTGCAGCAAATGCAGAAAAGAAGTGAAGGCTATGCTAAGTGAAATTATGGAAAACCCACACAAAACCAATGGTGAAAGGAAGAAACCAGGGTTCATATCAATGATTTGGAACATAAGGAAGAAATAAACAGTCAACCAGTACAGAATGAAAAAATAAGAAGAGGAACAGCAAGAAATCAAAAACTAATATGAAAAAATAATGAAAGAAATCTCCCCAAATTTGAAGAAGGAAACAGACATACACGTCTAGGAAGCACAGAGAGTTTCAAATAAGGGAGACCCAAAGATGACCACACCAAGACACATCATAATTAAAATGCCAGAGATTAAATAGAAAGATAAATTCTTAATAGCAGCAAGAAAAGAGAATGACATATAAAGGGGTTCCTATAAGACTGTCAGCTGATTTCTCAAAAGAAATTTTGCAGGCAAGAAGGGATAGGCAGTTCCAGCAATATGGTGGAGGACTAAATGGAGCTACACCAATATCCTCCAAGGTCACATCTGGAATTATTTTCTTGGAGAAAAAATCAGCTGGAATTACCAACAGAACACCAGCTGGAAAGAGGTCCTATAACCACAGACAAAACAGAAGAAGACACTTCATCACAACATGACTGATAGGAATCACAGACACGTGAGAGGGTGGCCTGGGTCCCCACCAGAGGCAGTGGCGAAAGGGATGGAGCCAGGGGTTCCACCTGAGAAGGGTGGGTTCTGGTCCTCCAGCTGGTTGTCCCAGCCTACAGCAACACAGCAGAGAGAAGAGCAGCAACCAGCTGAGAAGGGCATAAAGCAATGCAGTTTACTGGGCTGAGAGAACGCTGGAGACAGAGAACTACTAGGGTGACCACAAGGAAAATGCAATGGCATCCACCTGCTCTGGGCTCCAGCAGAGGGAGGGCAGAGAGGACTGGAGACATGCAGAGAGTTTGTGTTGGTGGCTTGGAGGAGAGAAGTGGGGAAGCGGCTATGGGGATCTCGTGGTGACTCATCTCTCACACCTCAGGCAGGCTAGGCTGCTCCAAGCCACTTCCATAGGAGGATCCTCATAGCCCAGCCCACTGGAAGCTATCTGCCACCCAGCATTGCCTGAGCCTGATGCCTGATCATAATTCTTTGACTAACATCTAAATAAATATCTCCCTCCCTGCCATGTCTGAGCATAAATACAATAGTTAGCACCTGAAGAGATATCTCTTGCCCAGCAGCACCTGGGGCTGGCAGCTGATTATAAACTCTCTGACTTATAGCTAGGTCAGTCCTCCCCACACAATGGCATGCAAGCCTGATGGCTGATTCTAGATTCATTGCTTTGCAACTAAGTTAGTCCTTATTGTTCAGCAGAGCCTGGGCCTGCTGGCTGATTACAAACTCTCTGGCTTACACCTGGGTCAGACAGTTCACCCCACACAGATGCAACTGAGCCTGGTGGCTGATCCTAGATTCATTGGTTCACAACTGAGTTAATTACTCCCACCCACTGGCCCTTGGCCTAGGCAGCTGATCATAAACTCATTAGATTCCAATTGAATTTTTCAGTATAGCCCAGTGGCCCCTTAGTGTGGCAGCTGATCATAGATGCATTGGATTACAAAAGAATCATTCAGTCTAGCCCAGCACCACCTGAGCCTGGTGGCTTATCACAGATTCATTGGAATTCAATTGGGTCTTCCTGCCTAGCCCAGTGGTGTCTGAGCCTGGCAGCTGATCAAAGATTTTCATTGATTTACATCTGAATCTGTCCCACCAGGCTGGACCTGAGCTGGTGGCTGATCCACTGAATGACAATTGAACATCTGTATATAGCCCAGATGGGCCTGAGTTTGGTAGCTGATTTATTGACTTACAACTGAAGTGGTCTGTCACCCCAAGCAGCATCAGAACATGGTGATGAAGCAAAAACTGATAGCATTACAACTAAATCAATCTTTCCAGCAAAGCAGTTCCTTAGTCTGGCAGCTAATCAGTCTGATTGGATTACAACAAAATCTAAAAATGGAAAGAAAAAGAAAAAATCCATCACCAAAAGGAAAGGAGGAATTGCCAAAAAGATTACTAATTGTAACAGAGGAAAGCAAACTATTAGACATGGAATTCAAAATAATGATGATAGAGAAGCTCAATGAGCTCAGCAAGCTCAAAGAAAACTACAAACAACTCCAGGGGAACTACAAAGAACTTCTGGGAAGCTACAATGAACTGACTGAGAACTACACCAGCATTAAAAAGGACAGAGAAACTATCAATAAGAGCAAGGAGAAAATTAAGAATACAATTTCTGATTTGAAGAATACAGTAAAAGAAATCAACAGCAGACTAGAGGAAACAGTGGATCAGACAAGTAAGCTGGAGGACAATGTAGAAAAGTATTCTAAGACAGTGCAACAGAATAAAAAAAGGCTGAACAATAATGAAGAGGTTTTAAGAAAGCTGCAGGACAACATGAAACACAATAATATCCATATCATAGAGATATCAGAAGGAGAAGAAAAACAAGGAATGGAAAACCTGTTCAAAAAAGGAATGATAGAAGACTTCCCTAACATGATGTGTAAAAATGTTACACAAGTTGAGGGAGCACAGAAGGTTCTAATGAGAATGAATCCTAAGAGACCAACTCCAAGACAAATTATAATCAAAACGGCAAATTTCAAAGAGAGAATCCTAAAAGCATCAAGAGAGAAATAGCAAATAACATATAAGGGGGCTCTGATAAGTTTATTAAATAATTATTCAACAGAAACAATACAAGCCAGAAGGTAATGGCAAAAAATATTCCAAGTAATAGGAAACAAAGGCCTGAAACAAAGAATACTCTATGCAACAAGGCTCTCATTCAAAATGGAAGGAGAAATAAGTTTCTTAGACAAAAGAAGACTAAAAGAAAACATCTCTACCAAACCAGCATTGGAAGAAATGCTAACAGGTCTGCTTTTAAAAAAATGAAGAAAGAGAGAGACACAGAGGAACATAGGTACAAAGAGGGAAAATGGCAATAAATAAGTATCAATCAATAATAACCTTAAATGTAAATGGATTAAATGTGCCAATCAAAAGACATAGGGTCACTGAATGGCAAAGAAAACATGACCCACATATATGCTGTCTTCAAAAGACTCACCTCAGAACAAAATATTGAGACAAATTGAAAGCACAGGAATGGAAAAATATATATCAAACAGATGGACATGAAACAAAGGCTGGAGTAGCAAAACTTATTTCAGACAAAATAGATTTTATGATGAAGGCCATAAAAAGAGACAAAGAAGGACATTTTATAATACTTAAGGGAACAATCCAGCAAGAAGAAATAACTCTAGAAAATGTATATATGCACCCAACATAGGAGCTCCCAAATATATAAGGAAAATCTTGGAGGACTTCAAGAAGGACATAGAAAGCAAAAAAATAATAGTATGGGATTTTAATACCTTATTATCAACAATGGACAGATCTTTCAAACAAAACAACACCAAGGATATTGTGGCAATGAACAACACTCTAGAGGAAATGGACCTAACTGATATATACAGAACATTTCACCCCAAAAAAATGAAATACAAATTCTTCTCAAATGCACATGGAACATTCTCAAAGACAGACCACATGATAAGTCACAAGACAAGCCTCCACAAATATAGAAAAATTGAAATCATACCAAGCATTTTCTCTGATCATAAAGGCTTGAAACTAGAAACCAACCTCAAGGAAAAAACCAAAACCATTCTAATTCAAGGAGACTGAATAACATGATTTTAAGTAAGGAATCCATTAAAATGAAATCAAAGATGAAATTTAAAAGTTTCTGGAAACAAATTACAATGACTACACAACAGCCCTAAACCTATGGGACAAGGCAAAGACAGTTCTCAGAGAGAAATTCATAGCAATACAGGCCAACCTAAAAAGACCAGAAGAAGCTTTCATAAACAACCTAACCAAAAAGCTGCAAAAACTAGAGAAGCTACAACAAACAAAGCCCAGAGCAAATAGAAAGAAGAAAATCAAGATCACAGTAGAATTAAATAACTTAGAGGTTAAAACTATAATTCAACTCGAAGAATCAACAATTCCAAGAGCCATTTCCTTGAAAAAATTAACAAAATTGTCAAGTCTTTCACCAAAATCATCAAGAAAAAAGAGAGAGAGGACCCAAATAAAAAGAATTAGAAATGACAGAGGAGAAATAACAATTGATACTTCAGAAATGCAAAGGGTTGTAAGAAATTACTACAAACAACTATATGACAAGAAATATGATGACCTGGGTGAAATGAATATGTTTCTGGAAATGTACAATCTACCAAAACTGAATCCAGAAGAAGCAGAAATCCTGAATAAACCAATAACAACTAGTGAAATTGAAGAAGTAATCTAAAATCTCCCAAAGCACAAAAGCTCCAGACCAGAAGGCTACACAGGTGAATTCTACCAAACATTTAAAGAAGAACTAACTCCTATCCTTCTCAACCTACACCAAAAAATCCAAGAAGAGGGAAGACTCCCAAACTCTTTCTATCAGGCCAATATTATTCTAATCCCAAATCAAGGTCAAGACACAACTAAGAAAAAATACTATAGGCCAATATCTCTGGTGAACATAGATGCTAAGATTCTCAAAAAAATGTTGGCGAACCTGATCCAGCAACACATTAAAAAGATCATACACCATGATCAAGTGGGTTTCATATCAACAATGCAAGAATGGTACAACATTCGCATTTCAAAAATTATGATACACCACATCAACATAAAGTCAATATTCAGGATTCAAAAGCATTTTTGTATACCAATAATGAAACATCAGAGATAAAAGCTAGAAAACAAATCCCATTTACTGTAGTAACAAGAAAAACAAAGTACTTAGGAATAAACTTAACCAAGGAGGGAAAAGATCTTTACTCAGAAAATATAGAACACTGAAGAAAGAAATTAAGGAAGATACAAATAAATGGAAGCATATACCATGTTCATGGATGGAAAGAATGAACATTATTAAAATATCCATACTACCCAAAGCAATCTATAGATTCAATGCAATATGAATGAAAATACCAATGACATATTTCACAGAAATAGAAAAAAATACTTCCAAAATGTATATGAAGCCAAAAACACCCACAAATAGCCACAGCAATCTTGAGAAACAAGAGTAAGGTAGGAATCATATTACTGGGCACCCAACTATACTACAAGATTACTGTAATCAAAACAGGCTGGTACTGGCATAAGAATAGACATATAGATAAATGTACCACAATAGAAAATCCAGAAATAAACCCAGGACTCTGGTCAATTAATCAACAAAGGGGGAAGGAACATAAAATGAAATAAAAACAGTCTCTTCAACAAGTGGTGTTGGGAAAACTGGACAGCAACATGCAAAAAAATAAAACTAGATCACCAACTTACACCATACACCAGAATAAACTCAAGCTGGATAAAAGACTTAAACATAAGCAGTGCCACCATAAAGGTCCTGGAGAAAAATATAGGCAGTAAAATTTTAGATATCCTACACAGAAATATGTTTACTGATACTACACCAATGGCAAAGGAAATCAAAGAACAAATAAGTAAATGGGTCTGTATCAAATTTAAAAGTTTCTGTTGAGCTAAAGAAAATACCAGCAAAATTAAAAGAAAACCAACTCCATTGGGAAATATATTTGCCAATGATACCTCAGACAAAGGTTTGATATTTAAAATATATAAAGAGCTTAAGAGACTCAACACCAGGGAGACAGACAGCCTAATTAAAAAATGGGCAAAGAACCTGAGCAGACAACTCACTGAGGGAGACATACAAAGGGCCTAAAGGCATATGAAAGAAGGCTCAACATCACTAGCCATCAGAGAATTGCAAATTAAAACCACAATAAGATAACACCTCACACCTGTCAGAATGGCAATCATCAACAAATCAACGAACAGGAAGTGTTGACTAGGATGTGGGGAAAAGGGTACCCTGGTGCACTGTTAGTGTTAATGCTGGCTGGTGCAGCCACTATGGAAAACAGCATGGAGTTTCCTTAAAAAACTAAAAATGGAACTGCTTTTTGATCCAACAATTCCACTACTTGGACTATACCCAAAGAATCCTGAAACACCAATTCATAAGAACCTATGCACACCTATGTTCATAGCGGCACTATTTACAATAGCCAAGTGCTGGAAACAGCCTAAGTGCCCATCAGTGGATGATTGGATCCAAAAACTTTGGTACATTTACACAATGGAATTCTATATAGCAGAA
>PVIW01016289.1:0-10873 GCA_004026585.1 Noctilio leporinus | reverse complement strand
CGGGGAATGGGTGGGTGGGGAGGGGGACAGAGGGGAGCAAAAAGGGGATGGATGTAATACAACAACAATAAAATTTAAAAAAATATTCTGTGGTATCATTGAATATCAAAAAGTTTTATAGAATTCATCAACACTTATTGATATTTTATATAATCCATTTTAGTTCATCTTTATGTTTATTTTCTAGTCTAAGCAATTTGTCCCAAATCTGGATCTGGCATATATACATAGCCAAAATAATAAACTACAACAATCCATAATGAGAAAATTCTAGTTACATTTTAGTAAACTGAAGAGTTAAACATCTTAGAATATTGCAACTAGTAAACAAGAGGGTTGATATGGAAAAAGTATTAGAGAAACTAATATAAAGATATGACTCCTCAATTTAAAGTTTACAATCTAGTTGAAGAGATGAAATCCAAGAAAGCTATTTTTACAGACCAAAAGAAAAAAAATCCATGTACAAAGCAACACCACTATATGCACAAATTAACACAATATAATTGAGCACATAAATTCTGAGTGGAGGAAAGAATCATCAGCAGAGTCAATGACAATAGGTTTTCTTTTCTTTTATTAAAAACATTTTAAATATATTTTATTTATTTTGCTATGACAGTTGTCCCAATTTCTCCCCTTTTTGCCCCCCTCCACCTAGTAACCCATTTCCTCTGGCAATGCCCCCCTTAGTTCATGTTCATGTGTCATGCATATAAGTCCTTTGGCTTCTCCATTACCTTTATTCTTCTTAATATCCCCCTGTCTATTCTGTAACCACCAATGTGTACTTTTTTTTCCCTTTCATATCCAGACAATTCACCATTTAATAACTGCCTTCTGTCAGCTTCTCAAATCATATTAATACAAACTTTCCTATGTTTTCCATAAAGGCTAATGTAGCAATTGACAAGAAAATGAATTTAAATAAGTTAAATAACTTTCTAGGGAGAGTGCAATGTAAAAGCAAAAAGTATGGACTACATGAAAATTTTGGTTGAAGAAAATTACATTTATTTCAACTGAATAAAAAATGTGACATCACTAGAAAATAGAAAAATTAAATTTAAAAGATTATGTAAACTAGAGTATACTCTAGAGATTAAATAAAAATATATATAACCAATTATATGTTACCATAAGCATTACATACAAAACTGTTATTATCTATATTACACATATTTTGCAAAGATAAAAAACAATGAAATATTTCACATTTCAAATCATTAAATAACATTTCCATATTATGACTTCAAATCACACAAAATAAAAGCAATGTGAAGCAAGTTTAGCATCATAAAATATTAGAATATCACTTAAAGAAGGTATTTAAGTCTATGCTAATTGTCAATATTTGTATAGTTTTTGTTTTAAGATCCCATTAATCATTTTTAGAGAGAAGGGCAGGGAAGGATGAAGAAAGGGAGAGAAACATTAGTGTATGGTTGCCTTTCACCTGGCTCCAGCTGGGGACCTGGCTGGAGACCTGGCTTGCAACCTGGTTATTTGCCCTGACTGGGAATCGAACTGGTGACCCTTGGGTTTGCAGGCCGGTGCCAATCCACTGAGCCACAACAGCCAGGGATTAGTTTTTAAATTAGCTTAGGTTGCACCTTGACATTAACATTAAATGTATTTAATAGATGTACCAATAGATGATAATGACTAAAAAGTAAAATCAAAGGAAGATTGGGGAGACTATAGTAAACAAGCAAGAAAGGTTCATGTGAGGAATACATTAGAAGGAATCTAAGCAGCATTCTGTAACAGAACAGTTGACTAACAACCTGGAAACTGATTCTCAGGATTACCTGGCACAATGAAGCTGACCCAGCTTATCATTTATTAAAGTTTATAAACTTTCACCATCTTTACTTAGTGTAGTACTAGAAGTTCTGGCCACAGAGTAAGACGAGAAGAAGAAATAAAAAGCATCTAACTTGGAAAGGAAGAAGAAAAACTATCATTATTCACAGGTAACATGATATTCTACGTAGAAAACCCCAGATGCTCCATCAAAAACCTACTTGATCTAATAAATGGATTTAGCAAAGCCAGGGACAAAGTCAATATTCAGAAACTGAAGGCATTTTTATACACCAGTAATAAACTTTCAGAGAAACTAAAGAACTATTGCAACAAAGAAAAATAAAGTACCTGGGCATAATTTTAACTAAGGAGGTAAAAGACCTGTACTAGGAAATTTTTAGGTCACTGAAGAAAAACTTTGAGGAAGACACAAATAAGTGGAAACATATACTGTGTTCATGGACTGGAAGAATTAACATCATTAAAATGTCCATACTACCCAAAGCAATCCATAGATTTAATACAATTCCTAGTGAATACAAATGGCATATCTTACAGATCTACAAGAATTATTCCAAAAATTTATATGGAAACTATCATGTCAGGGTGACCACAGACAGGATCCTCACCTCTATGCATATTTGTTTTTTCAGGCTGTCCTTATCTTAAATAGTGTGCAAGGGTCACACTATCTCACTTTTGTCACTGTGTCACTTTTGTTTTTGTATATATATATATATATGCCTCTGTTGTTCAAATGGCATTGATGATTGGCTTCCATTTCACCTGCCATCATGAGAGTTGAAAGGTGGATCCTGTGTTCCTGTTCTCTCCCACTGCTGCAAGACAAAATTTGGTATGAATTCACTATCCAATGCACCATTGTTATTTTTTGGTCTCACCAAACCCCATGTAAATCTTCCTGGAGATGAGCTCCTGCCTGGAGCTGGCACACTGAGCAGGGTTTGCAGTAGAACAAAACTATGGATCAGGGGTCGACCACAGCCACCCAAGGTGGGTTGTCTGATAAGCCTGCCATGATATGTGGTTCATGGTGGAGACTGTGCTGGAGTCTTGAGGAGCTCATGTAAGATTGGGAGAGGTGTAGAAGTGACCCTAAGGCAATTGAGAAGACCCTGTTGAGGACGGGGGGCTCTCCAGAGAAGGAAAGTGTTCAGAAATGGGCTGGTTCTGTGGGGAAGCTGTTTCTCACTGTTTTGTTTAATGCAGTTTGGGAGTCACTTGTAATGAAAACACAGGTCTGAGAGTTGAAAGAGGACCTGGGCTGGAAACCAGAGTTGAGATTTGCCTGGGAGAAAGCACGGGAGCTATTAGAGGGAGAAGGGGCCACCCTGAGGGCCTGGGTAAAAACCAGTGGTTCTGTGCAGGGATCAGAGATACAGGTCACATAGACTCTTAGAAGATGAGGATGACAGGGAGAGCCAGACTCTGCTGTTATTTCAGGCATGACGGTGGTAACACAGAAGATTAAGACTGAGCATTTGCAAATGGCCCTGGGCCAAACTATCCCCCTCCACAAGTCACAGAATACTCCACAATGTGTCTGTACTTATAAGCAGAGCTTGTGGATTTGGGAAGTCAATTGTGGGAAATGGCATTGAAGTCCTTAGTGGCTTGGTTGCTAAGATTATGGGATTTAAAGGTAGATGACATTTTTGCTTTTTGGCCAGGAAATGGGTATCCATCGCCATGCACTTGGCATTGAGACAGTAGAAAATGTGCAGTAGACTCCAGCTAAGCTTTCCCTGTTAGATTGGATCGTGGCAGCCACTCACATTATGTGCTTGAACCCAGGAGATTTGCCACCTACAACCAGTCAGTGGCAGTTATACACTGAATTACAGCAGATGTTGCAAGAGCTGGGAACCAATCACTATGTTGATGATATCATGATGACTTCTGACTCTCTTACAGATTTAGAAACTGCTGTATCTGCCTTGCTAAAGCATTTGCAGCAGCAAGGATGGGCATTAAACATGAACAAGATACAAGGACCTGACATCAGTCATGCCTTGGTAGCTACGGAGCCTATTAAAGCCATGGCCCCAATAAAGGTGACCACAACCTGTCCAATAGTAGACTGGGTATGTGACTGGAAACAAAAGCCCAAAAGTGGGGTGGCACAAACACCCACTCCAGCAAAGTGGGATGTACAGTTTCAACAACAAAGTACCCTGTCCTTGAGCCTTCTAAGTGGAGAGAGCTGCAACAAGCCCTGGAACCTTGGGACACAGGAGACTGAAAGACCAATTCCTTAGCTGTCTGCCCTTGTGAGCGCCTGTAAAGAAGAATACCCCAATAGCAAAGGATGAATGGTGTACAGATGAGTTGAGCAGAGGGCAGCCTGCCACATGGAAAGCCTTGAACTTCCACCCTAATATAGGAACCATATGGTTGGAACATGGGACAGGACAGAGCAGTCAATGCAAAGAGTTACATGCTGTGTGAATGCTCATTACCAATGAATCCTCCCCTCTTGTCATGTGCACCAACAACTGGGCCGTGTATTGCAGTTTTACTCTCTGGTTGCCTACATGGTTAGAATCTGTATGGATAGTATCTCATAGGTCCTTGTGGGCCCAAACCACATGGCAAACCAATGGACAAATACTCTTGCTCAGGTACTGTGGCTAGAAGAAACTCCACATGCAGATGTGGCTACCTGGCTCCACAGGTGACTCCTTCACACAGGTCAGCCCACTATATGGACAGTGGTGAAACAATGGGGTTGTCCCTGACCTTTGATGCAGTGATACAGGCATACCAAAAGTATGTGGTCTGCTCCAAGTACCATCTATGGTGGGTTTCTTGAGAAGGCAGTTCGGTAGCCCAGGGTGCATTGCCATTGGTAAGATGGCAAGTAGATTACATTGGTCCCTTACTAATTTTGGGAGGTTTCCAGTATGTTTTGACCTGTGTGGATATTGCAACAGGTTTGTTGGTGCTTTTTCTCACCAGACAAGCTAATCAACAGACCACAAAGAAGCACTTAGAAAAACTGTTTGCCACCTATGGCCACCACTAATTATAGAAAGTGGCCAAGAAGCTCATTCTACTGGAAAGGGGTTACAGGCCTGGATAAAGCACTTGGCCATCCAATGGAAGTTTCAAATCCTGAATAATCCACAAGGGGGTGTCATCACTGAAAAGTATAAGAGCCTGTTAAAAGGGGGACTTATGGTGGAGACAGGCTCCTATGAAGGGGTGTGCCTCACAGTTATAGACTGTGTTATGCATCCTCAATGAGCAACCAAGAAAAGAAGTGCTCTCCTCTATGGACTCTTGGCTTCAACTAGCCACAGCCCTTATACAACTGCAAGTATGCACCGAAGATGATGTGTTTAAGCCTGGTTTTGGAAGACAGAATACATTCTCTTGTCTTCACCAACAGCCTTGAATCTGAGTGACATGGTGCAATGGGCCAGGCCTTGGGAATTTTGCCACATGGATCAATAATGGTTAGTGCTAGTGGTTCTATGAGACCAAGGTATTTAAGCCAACTTGATGTCTTTATGTTGGGTAGTAGCAACATGGCCTTCTCAGGTACCAGTGGTACACCCAAAGGGTGCAGAGGCCACAAGCATCCTGTGGAGCACTTTTGCTCTTTCATTAGGTCAATGCATGCCCCTCCAATTGCCTTACATATGAACCCAACAGTAACTCCCCTGGGGACAGGAGTAAATGTGTGCTATACAAAACTAGGGAGGGACCTTATACCTGCTATTGTGTTATCTCAAGATTTCTCTTTAGACTGCTGAGTCCTACCAGACAAGCTGGACCTACCCTTGTTAATACCACTGAAACATGTTGTTTTAGTTACCCTTAAAATTGATCTATAGCAATGTATACTTAATGTACTGGGTGTACACCTTTGTTGATGTGACAAACACCTCAGCGTGCTGGGTCTGTGCAGAGATGTCAAGCAGCATTGCCACTGGCTTACTGTGGAGAGTGCAACCTGCCAATGACTCTGCATGGCAATGGCTGCACCACTGGCCTGATGCTGAGCCCACCTCCTCCCAGAACAACTTATGGACTGAAGTTTGGACTTAGTATGCAGCCAAGTGAATCACCCCAGGCTCCTGTTGGGGTACTCACTCTGGGATAGACTAGGCTGACTATGGTAGTGATGGTAGAGTTAACATACACTACTACCCTCTGTCTAGAATGCCAAGATGGCACCACATCCATGATTCCCCACAGCAGTCAGGTGGTTACCCATATCATTGTGCTACAAAACCCATGTTGCCTTCCATGTGGATTGCTGGTGAAGACATAGCACTGCCTATGTGGGTACACTTCCAGTTCCTTGGGGTACCCTGTGGGTGTGTGGGACCCACAGATAGGCCCTATGATTGGACAGGACACTTCACATGAGGATGAACATGTTTCAGGTCATGTTTTATCTACCCTGATGCAAATGCCTACTAACTGGGAAATGTTAAAGGTAAAAGGAATTGCTTGGTGGTTTTATCCATTAGCCATATTCTCCTCCCAAAGTGCAAGCATAGTCACAGTGGTGGAGGAAACCACCTTGGTCAAACATATAGCACAGGCATTTAATGCAATTCATCACACCTTGTTCATTCTCCATGAGGAGGTCAGGCAGCTGTGCGATCAATGCGATGATCTAAAACAGAATGACACTAGATATCCTAACTGCTGCACAGGGAGGATATGCATTGTGCTCCACACAGAATGCTGTGTGTATATCCCTGATGCCCAACACAATATATCTGCATTTGTTGAAGTAGGCAGCCAGATTTCCTTTGACCAGAATTCAGGAACATTGACACTGAGACGTTCTTGCAACTTTTTGGTGTCATGTGCTGGTGCACCATCTTGTTGGAAGATAAAATAATGTCCTTTGTTAACTTGCATCCATGGTACAACTATTTCTCTCAAAATGTCAAGGTAAATATCCTGGATCTTCCTTGATGATCTCCTGGATTCTGTGTACAATATTTGGACTTGTGTGATCCTTGTGTACCTTATGCATTTTCCTTGTTGGTGCGGCAACATCAGGATCAGCATCATCACCTTCTTCACGTTGTCAACTGTATGTGAAGGGATGTTATTGAAGTCTGCAATTTCCTTAGTAGTTCACCCTGTATGTAGTCCAGAAATTATGGTTTTTGTAATATCGTATTCCTTCAACATAATAGTTGCTTTCATAATTTAATACTTTATATCTGAAGCAATGATGTTAAATCATAATTTTAGAAACATAGTTTTTCAAAATTAATAAGAAGCACTTGAAATAAGGAGATGCAAACTTATTGCCAATTGATCTCACACACCCTGTATATGAGCCCCTGTAGTTTAGGTGGTGTGAACGATTTGGCTCTCATTGTACTTACCACCATGAGACTAAAGGTGGGTGTTTTGGTTGCTGTTCTCTCCCACTACCACTTGAGTTGACAGACAGATCCTGTGTCCCTGTTCTCACCCACTGCCATGAGAATAAATTTGGTATGAATTCCCTCTCCAATGCTTCACTATCATTTTTTGGTCATACCCAATTCAAAGTAAGCCTGCTTGGAGCTGAGCTTCTGCAGTACAGAACAAAAAAGGACACCTAACAGCCTCAAAAATCTGTAGAAAGAAGAACAAGGCTAGAGCGATTGCAATACTTGATATCATTCTATACTACAAGGTCACTGTAACCAAAGCAGTCTCATACTGGCATAAGACCAGACATGTAGATCTATGGAATACAATAGAAAGCCCAAAAATAAACCCATGTCTTTATGGCCAATTAATATTTGACAAAGAAGAGCATACAGTGGAATAAAGACATTCTCTTTAATAAATGATATTGGGGAACTAATTGGTACATGCAAAAACAACAAGAACAAAAAGAAACTATACTACCATCTTAACCATACACCAGAATAAACTCAAAGGGAGAAAAGACTTAAACACAAGGTCTATCCAGAAGACATTAAGCCATATTATATGAAAAGCAAGGACATTCATTGAAGAAGATACAAGATACAGGAAATATTGTACATAGGACAAGGATACTTCAGTCACCTTTAAAGTAGGCACCTTGTGACCTCACTCAGTTTTATCAATTGCCATTAGCTTCCCTGTCATATTTCCCTGAATCTCATTGATGATGGGAAATGTCTTCCCTTATTTTAGCTTTGGGAAAAGTCAGAAGTCACAGGGTACCAATTCTGGACTATAGGGGGCTGAGTCACCTGGGTGATTTGATTTTTCACCAAAAAAATCTGCACAAGACATGATGCATAAGTGGATGTATTTTTATGAAGCTGCCAATCTCCAGTTGCCCATAGCTGCAGCCTTGTGAATTATCTAAATAGGTTCTGTGGAGGAATATTTGTTCAAACTTCATGTAAAATTTGATGCAGATTTGTTGCTCTATTTGCTTGGTCATTTTGAATGCAGAGGCTACACAATACACATGCTCACTCAATGGTGTCTACTACCCCCACTGACTAGTACAGTGAAGTTTTCATTGTTCACACATGCACATTCCAGTCTACTTTCTTTGGCTGCCAGGTCATATTGATGTTGTGCGAGCCATCCTCATATTAACAATGACTGGATTTTTTCTGGACAAACCTTTATGTCTAAGAGAATTGAAAATACATGTTCATACAAAAGTTTTTACACGGTGTTATTCATACTATCCAAAAAGTGGAAAGAACTCAAACACATAAATGGATAAATAAAATATGATACATTTATATAATGGAATATTATTTGGCAATTAACTAGAATGAAGTTCTGATATATCCTTCAATATAGATGAACCTTGAAAATGTTGTAGATGCTAGATTAAAGAAGCCAGTCAAAAAAGATCATATTTTTAGATTCCAGTTATATGAAAATTCCAAAATAAGCAAATCTATAAAGAAGAAAGTAGGTCAATGGTTGCTTATGGCTGGAAAAGTTTATCCAGAAAAGGGAAGTGACTCATAACAGACATGAGTTTGAAATGATGAAAATATCTAAAAACTGATGGTAGTAATGGTTACATAACTCTGCAAACACACCAAAAACTACCTCATTATACATTTTAAATATGTGAATTGTATGGTATGTAAATAATTTCTTCTATAACAATTAAATAGTTTTATTATAACACTAAATTGTTTCAGATTAAAAACATTCCACACCTTTAAAATTCAGATCAGTAATCCAACAATAACTGACTTATTGAATAAGTGGAGTACTGTGTTTTTGATAAGCTAATAGATTTTCTATTTTTAATTGAAGTTTCTTGGGGTGACATTGGTTAACAAAATAATGTCAGTTTCAAGTGTACAAGTTGACACCTGCATACCTCATCATGCACCCATCGAAGTCTCTTTATGTTCAATTATTTTCCTTTGCTCTCTTCCATCCCTCCCATCCCCCTTTCCCTCTGCCTATCACCACACTGCTGTGTGGTGTGTATGTGTGTGTGTGTGTGTGTGTGTGTGTGTGTGTGTGTGTATTTGCTAAAACTCATGATCTTTTTTTACTGAGCTCTCCAAACCCACATCCCTCTGACAACTGTCAGTCTATTCTATGTATTTATGTGTTTATTTCTATTTTATTAAATTGTATTGTTAATTAGATTCCACATATAACTAAGATAATATAGTACTGGTCTTTCTCTGGCTGGTTTATTTCACTTAGCATATTATCCATCTATGCTGTCAAAAAATATAATAATTCCTACTATTTTATGACCTAATGTTAAAATAATTGTGAAACTATACCACAGAATCATAATCCATTCATCAACTGATGGCAGCTAGGGCTCTTTCCAGATCTTGGCTATTGTAAATAATGCTGCAATACACATAGGGTAAATATATATTCTTTTAAATTAATGTTTTGGACTCCTTCAGATATATTCCCAGAAGTGGAATCACAGAGACATAATGCAATTCCAATGTAATGTTTTGAAGAAAATCCATTTTATTTTTCACAATTGGTGGCTGCACCGATCTGCATTTTCACCAACAGTTTGAGTGTTCAGTGTTCGTATCTTCAACAGCATTTGCTGTTTGTTGATTTGTTGATGGCAGCCATTGTGACAGGTATTAGGTGCTATCTCATGGTTGTGTTAATTTGCAACATTGTGATGATTAATGACATTGAGCATTTTTTATATATCTATTGGCCATTTGTATGTCCCCTTTAGAGAAGTTTCTATTCAGGATCTTTGCTGATTTTTAAATTGGATTGTTTGTTTTCTTGGCGTTGAGTTGTATAAACTGTTTATATTTTTTTTTAATTAAATTTTATTGTTGTTTTATTACATCCTTTCCTCCGCTCCCTTCCCCACTCACCCACTCCCCACAAAGTCAATTCCACTTGTTGTCCATGTCCATGGTCCTTCCATACTAGTTCCTTGAATAAACTGCTCCCCTTCTTTGCCTCCTCCTCTCATTTATATATTTTTTAACTTTAAAAAAAATTTACTGTTGTACCAGGTTGCAAGCCATGCCTCCAGCCAGGTCCATAGCTGGAGGCAGGTGAAAGGCAACCGTACATTGATGTTTCTCTCCTCTGCTTCCCCTCTCTCTGGAAATAGTAAATAAAATCTTTCAAGAAAAATTTACTGTTGTTATATAACATTTATCCTATTTTCCCCCATTGCTCACCCTTGCCTAACACTCCCCATCCCTTTCCCACAGTCAATCCCTACATGTTGTTCATACCCATGGGTCATTTATACTAGTTACTTGACTAGACATTTCCCCTTCTTTGCCTCTTTCTCCTCCTCCAACCTTCCCTCTGCACACTGTCAGTCTGTTCCTTGTTTCCATGACTCTGGTTTTATTTTGCTTGCTTTTTTTTTGTTTGGTTGTTTTGTTGTTGTTGTTGTTTGTTTCATTTAGGTGAGATCACAGAGTATTTGTCTTTTACTGCCTAGTTTATTTCACTAAACATAACACTCTCCAGTTTCATCCATGTTGTTGCAAAAGGTAAGAGTCCTTGTTCTTTTTTTCTTTCCTCTTTCCTTCCTTCCTTCTTTCCTTCCTTCCTTCCTTCCTTCCTTCCTTCCTTCCTTCCTTCC